>JAPYYT010000649.1:0-42429 GCA_030522565.1 Ceratosolen corneri | reverse complement strand
GGGGGGGGGGGGGGGGGGGGGGGGGGGGGGGGGGGGGGGGGAGGGGGAGAAATGAAAGGGGCCGGGGGCCCAGGCGGGCCCGAAAATGCGAAAAGTCGAGGGGCAGCCGAGTCAGCGGGAGAAAGTATCGCGCCCCGAGGGGTTGGCTCGCCCCGCTGGGAGCGTCGGCCACCCCGTGCCGGGCCGGTGCGGGGGGGGGGGGGGGGGGGGGGGGGGGGGGGGGGCGAGGCTCACCTGCGGTCCGCTACTGCTCTCTTAACCAACTTTTCCCGCTAATTCGGGGACCGAGCGGCTCCGGGCAGCGATTGTCCTGCCGGCGGGGACCGCTTCGGTGAAAGGCGCCGCCGGGTCCTGAAAATGTTTTGGCAGGGCGCACACGCCCAGGCGACTTTTGTCGAGCGAGAGGCGCGTCGCTTCGTGCGAGAACGAGAGGGCCGATCGCATTCCGGTGTTGCTAACCTCGCCGTTTCGACGCAACGCCCGGCCTCGGCTCTCCCCGTTCGCTCCAAGTTTCCGAGTGAGACGGCCCGCGCTCTAAGCTAATAGAGTCGGCCAGCAATTTCCAAGTGCCAAGTCGAACGCGCTGAGCAGGGGCCTCGCGTCCGCCAGCGAGTAGAGCCAGGTAGCGTCGATCGAGCCATTAGGCTCGGTGCGCATGCGCGGTCATCCCGGCGACCAGGAGGAAGTGTCTCGCGTCTCGTTGACGATTGCAGAGGGCACTGGGACACGTGATCGGGTCGGAGAATTGACGGGAGCCCGACGTATTATTTTGCGGTCGAGAAACGGCAAGTGGCGTTCCGTGGGGGGTGGGGTGGTTGGGGGTGGGGATGGTGATGGGGATGCGGGTGGGGTGGGAGGAGGAAGAATGGCTCGCGCGCTCATCGATGATTAATGATCGATAGCGGCCGATCGGCCCGTAGGGCTGTGTCATCGCGCCCCCGTCCCTCCCCACCCCGAACCCCTTGTTCGTGCGGGGCCTCGGCGACGGCTCTATTTCAGCTTGAATATATATTTTACAACGGACTTAGCTGCCGTATTTAGATTTGTATGGGAGGGATTCTCGGTGTGTCGACGACAAAGTGATTACACTGGTTGCTCAATCGCCCGTAGAATCGACTCTCTGATCTTGATTTTCCAACGTATAGGGTTTTTTTAAGGGAGCGTCCAGGAGCTTTTTGTACGGGTGATTAATATTGTTGCACGTTTAGCATTGACGAGGCCTAGGCTGCTTTCCTTTTCCTTGTCCTTTATTTATCCCCTCATTACTAGCGACACTCGATTGGCAAAGAAATCAGCTCGCTACATTGATATGGAGCGTCCGCAGCTTTATCATTGCGCATAGAGTTGGTCGCCAGGATCCTTGAGAAGTTTCACGCGAATTCCATTGGCTTTGCATGGAAAACTCACCACCACCTTCTCTCCTTGTTATGCAAAGAGCCGTTAATTTTTTACGTCCGGTTTTAATATTTTTTGCAAACCCTAGAGCAATCGGAGATCTCGCGAGATCATTATTAGCTGGGACTTGGCTTTCCTTACTTGTTACGCCCCACGACAAATACGCAAATACACTCGCACTTATCGACTTATCGTTTTATTATTTTATCCACAATATTGCTCCGGGAATTCCGTAAATTTTCACGTTCCTTAAGGCAGCGCCTTAATTGCACGAGGGCTTGTATTACGAAAATTGTTTTTTCGCCGCGTGTCCGCTACTTCGGCGCGCGGGCCGAGAGGAGAGAACGAACACGAGACCGAGTTAAGGTTTGAATTTATGCTCATTATATATACACCTTGGGAGCGATAATCACCGCTTGCAACCGAACGCGCAAAACCGAGCGGCAACACATCCGCTACTCAATGTTGCCGATGTGCAGTAATTTCAGCTTACGCGGTGCATTAATGTACTGGATATGCTATCGCACTGACGCACACAAACTGCTTGAATGTGCAACTAAGTCGTGAGTGTCCAGTTGGTGATTATTTGTTGTGGAATTTTTGTGGCCGATTATCCTGAGGTGCTCGATGTCGTTGCGCGTGTATTTGAAAATGCCGTGTATTTCGACACCGACCTAACTGCCAGCGGGAGGACGAAATTGATAATTAACCAACTTAATCTGCCTGTCGAAACTTGTCATGATTCATCTCGTCGTGAGATATGTGCCTCGGAATGATTAATTACAATAGGGAAAATAGGAAATAAACGAGTTCGTTGATCCTGTAAACAACACGAGAAGAAACACAAAAGTAACGAAAGAAACGTTAATAGATGGGGGGGGAGGTCGGCGGAGGGGCCGGGGGGGATAAAGAGAAAGAAGAGCGATTGCGAGGTAAAGTGGTTGATTCGTTAAATGGAAGATTTTGTGTATTAATTTCATAACTTATTCAAAAGAAGACTCGTGTCTCTTACCACAAATTGTTTAAAGCTGCCTGTACAAGATTATTATTTCATAAATTCACTTATTTTAAAGTCTTTGGCATTGTAAGTGCTTTCTCATTTTGTCGAGTTTATCTTATCAGACAAACAGCGTTCGAGATATAAATTCAAAGATGAGCAAGTACTCGATATGTCTCTTGAAGGAATAAAATAATTATAAGAAAAATATTCTAAACAATGACTAAACAATGGAGAACTGTACACTGATATCGATTAATGCTAATTAAAACAAAATAGGCGATACTGTGAAATTTACCTTGTTCTTTTAAATTTAACATTTTTAAATTCATTGTTTAATTAAAAAATTGCGATTCCCGTGAATTTGGACACTCATAATACAATTTAATTCAGACTTATGAAGGACCGTACATTTACGCGCGCACACACACGTTGACCAAATACCATTTGGTTTAAAAGAAACAAGTGTGCTAAGCTTGAAAAGGGCTAGAAATATTGAGTTGGTCAACCACGAGTCCGAATTAATGGCACGTTATCCTCTTTCTAAAAATTAAACCTCGACATTGTATTTACGCAGGCAATACAGATACATTAAAGATTCAATGGGCTTGAGTCGATTGTAGAATTTTTTTAAATAAAGCTTCAACTGTTAGATATAGAACAATTTACATTGACGCAAAGGTAATTGTAGAATTAGTCGGTTTAACAATATTCTTGAAGAAACTGCCGTTGCCAAACAAAATATCACTAAAAAGCACTTTATAGTATTTTATTTCTCACATATTATTTGAATATTTTTAAACCTTCATTCCTTCAAATTGAAGTTACTCGATATTTTTACAAATTTAGATCTCCGTAATGACCGACAATTTCCATCACAGGAACATTTTACATATCCAGCTTTTCGTTTTAATCCATAATGTTGCTTCTCAATTGGAAGAGAAAAAAAAGAAGAAAGCAATCGTCACACATTGTCAGCCAACACCACCATCAAACAATATTGGCCTTTAAAAGAATAATAATAATAATAATTTAATATTATATTTATCAATAATATACAAATATTGCAATTCTCTCTCGGAGACTCGAGTCTTTTTATTATACTCGCACAAAGCATTACGCGCAAACAAGTGTCATTAACGGTAAAAGAGAAAATTAATTACCAAGACAGTGGAGTAACATCGGATTTTTACTTAAAAACGCCCTCGCTCACGTTCTCCACATCGCAAGTTCACAGTTCCGCTCGCTCTTTGCATTACGCAGAGATATGGGACTTGATGAAATTGCCGAATCTTCTTGTTATACTTCTTATGAAGCTCGATATCAGGCACTGACCCAGCGAAAGCAGGAGATTTCGTCGACAAGGAGGAGTCCGATGGACGGGACCCTCTTTCACTCAGTGCCTGACAATTCCATGCCCTCGCACTCATCGACCATTGTATCGCATTGCCAGCGAATGACAACTCTGCCCAATCACGGCGAATTACGGACAGACGAGGAAGCAGCAACGACATAAGCCTTGACGAGATATCATCGACTTAGTGGGAAGCCCATAGACTCCCAAGCGAAGGTCCGCGTCGAACGCGAATGGCCGTGCGCGCCTCTTGCAGCGCTAAGCCTAGCGAAACGCAGTGGAACCAATTGGCGTGTTTATTGGCCGGAATGTGTTGGCCGCCTTATGAAAAAGCAATGCCACAACACCTCGGCCCGGGATATCTACCAGCAGAGGCTTAAAGAAGACGTCAAGCGGGAGTGGCGGCATTGCCCGCGCAGCGGTAAAACATTCTATCGGTCGTATAAATCACGCTTTAAATAATAATCGGGGAATCGATCATTACTTATCGGGCGGGCGGGCGGGCCCATTATTACAGCGCGAGGAAGGCTCGTGGGGCTGTGGAGCAATGTAGGCGAAGGAGTGAGGGGCCGGAGCGCGCGGGACCTTAGCGGAGTGTGGTCAACGTTGACCCGAGACTCGGTGAACTCGTGGATCGGCGGTACGGGACGGGATGCGAGGTGGACGGGCGGGGAGGTGGACGGGATGGGAGGTGGACGGGATGGGAGGCGTATGGGACGGGATGGGAGGCGAACGGGATGGGATGGGATGGGGGAGGGGTTGGGAGGAGAGGCGCAGGGGAATGTGTGCCTGTAGGCTACTCATTTGGCTCGGAGGGCCGGCAAAGGTCTGGCGGCGCGCGGCCGAGAGAGCCTAGCGCGCACACATCGTATCTCCGCGCTTATTATGATAAAAGATTTTTTTTCGATCATAAATAACTACCCGGCCAGGCCGTACAGCCGCGCATGTGTATATATGTATATATATATATATATGGGATTGGGGACCCCCGCGGAGTCGGAGCTCTGCTCGTAGGTGCGCGCGAGCGAGCGCTTTCACGTATTATATCGTTAAACAACGCGCCAGTCTCGCCCATCATGCGTGCGTCCTTAATGGTGTCTGGAGTTGGCGTCTCTTGGAGCTGCTCCTTTTTATTCGTTTGGTTGTTGGTAAGTTGGTGCTTGTGTTTCTGCTCTGGCTCCTCGGCTCTTTGGCCTCTTCGCTTTTTGAACAACTCAGGTACGAATAATGCCGGAATGGCGTTTTGGGATTTTAAAAGATAACTGAAGACCAAAGATAAAAAATAAGACTGGCAGATCGGGTGAGAGAGAGCAAGAGAGAGAGAGAGAGATATCGTGTTGTACGAGACCGGGATAGAGGTGGTCTGAGGATTATGATAAATTGCAATTTGATTTCTTATTATTAGTTTCTAATTTACAGATCCTTCTTAACTGCTTGCGTATTCACACGAATCTTGAGATTTCTGTAAGTCGGCGGCTATGTGGATGCGCGAAGGTTATTATTATTATTATTATTATTACAAGAAATATTACGAGTTATTATTATTACAAGAAATAGGAAAAACTTGTTTGTGTTTGTCCTTCGTTGAACCGTGCGTATGTAAAATTTTTAAGGACAGATAGATAAAGATAAAAAAGATAGCTTAGGAAAAATGTAGGAAATCATTAAGTATGTGAGCATATTTTTAATTGAAATAGCTTTCACTGCCGTAAGCCTCATAAATTATAAGAGAGGAAATTAATTAAAAGTATAACTTATATCAATATTTCTTTACATTCAAACTTCATCATTATACGAAAAGAATAACGAGTATCCAATTATTATTATTATAATCTTACGGCCATTTAATACAAGTCGTTTTACCAAAGCCCCATCTGATATGTAAAAGAAATCTACTTCAATTAGTAATAAAGTAGGCGATGCGTAATTTTTTGTTATCTCACATTGTTATTCAATTTTCTAAAAAAAAAAAAAAAAACAAAAAATCCAATCTTTCTTAAATATAAATATATGATTGAAACTGACACGTAAGTTTGCAATTGCACTTGTGGGCAATGACATTTCTTCAAATGCCCGCGCTTTTGTCTAAATTCTACATTTCTCTCTCGAATAACGGCCGTTCATCGGGAGACAATCGACAGCAGAACTCTGAAATATAACAACTTTTGTGCAATTTGCATTATTTGCTCATCCAACAAGTTTCATAGCTAAACAATGGACTTTCAATAAGTCTGTGCACAATTTGTAGCGAATCGCATCAAAATTTCTCGCGTAAAAATACAAATAAGACAATGATGGAATAATCCAAGAAGCGTCGTCTTTTTGTCGAAGCTGTTATTATTATTATTATTTCGTACAATTTTTCAGCAGCCAGCCAAGCTCGACAATCTACATTTCAAATTATTATTAGCTTTAATTTCAGCATTCGACGATTAAAATAATTTGATCCATTAGTCATATTGTTTGTTTTCGAGTTAACACAAAGACCAACTGAATATAATAATATTTTCAGAATGATATCATTTCTCATGCCCAGCCAGTTATTTGGTCGATCGCCTATAGATTGTCCCGAACAACTCCATAAAAATCTATATACTAATCTGAATCTATCTGCCTTACGGATCATCTCAAAATTCTTAATAATTTAAAAAGAGAAATAAGACAAAACTGTATACAAATCGGATATATGATTTACGATACAGACAATTTCGAAAGCTGATTCTCGAAAATTCCATCACACAGCCTCTTCTCTCTTGCGAGGGTAGTTGTGCTTGTTTTCGCTTGCGACATAAATCCCCCATCGACGATGCCTTTCATTTTCGACGAACGCCTCAGTACTACTCTATCCGTGTGTGAGAGAGAGAGAGCGAGTGGTGGAGAGAGAGAGAGCAAGGTGGAGAGAGGGAGAGGGAGGGAGAGAGAGAGAGAGAGGCAGACAGACAGAGACGAGGTGCGGAGGATCGAAACCAAGGTCGCGAATGGCGTCATGCGAATGCGATCCGGACTCTTCTCTTCTCGTCTGTGTACGTGGAACCCGCGAAAAATTGAAAAAATTCAATGCATACACGTCGAGGCTCCGGCCCGTGTGGACTCGCAACACGGAGCCGAGAATTTCGTCGAATGCTCAATGGAGTAAGCGAGCGTCTTGTAGGCGGGTCGTGACCCGTAAATAAACTCTTGACGCAAACACACAGACAGGAGTGCGGGGGCGCGCGCGCGCGCGCGCGTCTCGGTTCGTCCGAAAGTGCGCTCAGCGTCTCTATATGAGCGCGTGGCCCGAATTCGTTTTCCCAAACATAAAGCCACTCGGGACAAATAAGCTCTCTCCTTACACGTAAACACGAATCAAATTGTGTGTACGACTCGATAATCAAACCGCGGCTCCATCCTCCACTCGATGCCTCAAAGCATTTATCACTTGATGGCAAATTCACGTTGACTAGGTTTCTCCTTGTTGTTTGCAAGAGTATGAGTGCGTAGGCCGCAGCGGTGAAGAAACATTGCCAAGTGATCTAATGATTATTAGGCTGGTGGGCTCGGGGCACTTGGCCATTGTCAGAAATTAAAAATTGCCGGAACTCGGGCTTATATCGTCTGCTGGCTGGAGACTTTGTTGGTAAAGACGAGCGAGTATTTTGCCATAAAACAATGTCGTTGAATTGTCGCTCTATGGCCTATCGAAGGCCTATCGAAGCTCCAACGGTGGGAATAATTTTTTAATATTTATAGTCTCGGTTATTCATAAATGTCTCGTGCGAATTTTTCAGAGATCTCCACGTTGCAAGTAATAGGGCAAGCGACTTACAATGAATGCAATTATTTGCTGCTCTTACGTTTTAATTTATGTCTAGCGTTAAATATTTGAGTGCGAGCAGAGATAAGGCACGAGCACAAAAGTTCTTTGTATATTAAACGATAGTTAAAGAAGTTTTACTACTTACGTGCATAATGATTATAATTGCACAGAGTGGACGGGTAATTATGGTGCGGTTAAAGGGATTTTTCACTTGGCGAACGGAGTCGAGATTCGAGTCGAGAGTTCATTAATTTATCTCGGTGTCTCTTCAAAAAAAAAAAAAAAGGGGGGGACGGGGATAAAGTTGGGCATTAATAAAATTATAAGGTCTCGATTATAAGGCAACTTTGTAAGTAATTAAGCGATCGAAGGGGCGTTTTTGATTATTTGGGAAGGGGTTGAGCGAGACTCGCGCGCCAACGTCCATAACGCAACTACCACGGACGCACACTCGCCTATTAAATTACTTATTCGGAAGTCGGCTGCAGTTGCCTGGGATCGATAATGTATTTATCACTGGTTGTGGAGTGTGTGGTAATTCTAAGAATAGAGCGCAGCGATAAACTCGACATCTTATTTTGTGGGACTGGGAAAGGAGGTCGTGGGGCGGGAGCGTAAACATTGAATGGGAGTAGGAGGTGAGGGGAAGCGACAAGGAATTAAGTGGAGGCAAGTGAAGGAGCAAGTAAGTAAAGCAGTCGGAGTTATCTAGAAATCTTAATTCGGAGGAGAAGACAAGGTGGGCTATAGCCGGGGAAGATAAATCGTCGGAGCGGCACGTCGCATCGTGATTTCGATGGGAGATACATGGGCATACCTATTTGGTGAAATGGTGGTTGCGTTGGTGTGACGTGTGGCTTGTTACAGCAATGCAATAGCCGATAGATAGCCCGGGGTGGCGGGGTGGGGGGGCCTAGATAGACAACGAGCAGTGATTGAGGCCTAGGGATTTACTTCTCGCGACGTAGCATCGGCCAAGAAATTCGCGATGCAGAGAGCGCAGGCTCGACAAATTAGCCGGAAAACTAATTACACGGGCGCGCTGCGCCTTTAACTCTCCGCCATTACTTCGTCTCCCTCGCTCTCCTCTCGCCGCGCCAAGCCTCTCTCGTGTAAGCAGCTCTTTTTTGTAACGCCGCATCTCCTGTCCCGTGCGCACTTGCCGTAACTTGTCGTCGAGACAAATTGCTTAACAAATTGGTTTTACGCACTTCCCTTTACTCAAAGTTACGGGCAAAAGTACTCGCGACTCTCTGCAGCCCACCAACTTGAAAACGCACGCGAGAGAGCGCCGCCGATCAGCTAATTGATTGCGCAAAAAGCCGGGCTTTGCGAAACCGAGAGGCGCAGTGCGCGCGATGCGCACTTCCATTTACCCGTCCCCTCATTTTTAATTAAGCCTCGGAAAGTCACGCTCGAGCAACAAAGCGACACGAGCACCCCCTATAACCGACTGGCCATTAATTTTACAATAATTCGCCCCCCCCCACCCCGGGCAGCGGCCACTGCTCAATATAAGAAATCCGCGCATATCAAAGACCATTGCACTCGCTGGGGGGGGATTAACGACAAAGTCCGAGCTCGTTGGGCGCTAAATTATCCACCTGCAGCCTCGTTATAATCATAGGGGATCGAGATGGGATGGAGCGATGGGTGCAACGGGAGCACGAGTGCCGCGAATGGATGGCTCGACGGACAAAAGAAAACCCAGAGCGGCGAGGGCCTCGGAGCGCCGCCCATCCCCGCAGCCTTCGAGCAGCACGATCAATTGCCCGGACACCATACATCTTGCATATCTTCGATATCGAAGGATCAAGGGGGGCCTATAATTATTGGCGTAGCCCCAAGAACAGAGAGGAGGAAAGAAAAGTCGAGCAGTTGGTGAAAAGGCCCTCCCGCCAGCGGTATCCCGCCAATCGTAACGGGCCCCCGGGCACCTACTCGTCGATAAAGCGAGCTCCGGGGAAGTGGCGCGACTAACCACACTTTTCAATTAGTCCCGAGATCCTGCCGGCGCGTCCTTGATAACGCCAAGGCCGGCCGATCGAACCTCGCCTCGACTCGCGGCCGAGCTGGCGAGCGAGCGAGCGAGCGCGCGCGCGCTCGCGAAAGCCGAGGAGGAGAGGGCCGCCTATTTCGCGGCCTGTGTAATTTCCCGTGCCCGCTGATTATTGTAATTACGCGAGATCGCCCGGATCATCGGCCGTATGATTAAAGCTCGCGGGCCGGGCCGGCCGACGGGGCCGCTCGGGCTCCTTGCGCCCAGACACGAGTATACGATCGGGTTGACGCGCTCGCGCGACTCTGCGCAATTATGAAATACGCTCGGGAATCAGGACAAGCTGCAATTATGCGCGATTCCCGTAATCGTAAAACTCGGAGTTAACCGCGAGGCCTCTCGCGTCTTCTAGGCCCCCCCCCCCCTCCCTCCCTCAGTCAATCTTCTCGGCCGGCGCGCCGCTCGCCGGCAACTCGCCGTAAATCAAGCGGCTCGGGACACCGAACCAATGCCCGTAATTGCGCTCGCAAGACAAAACTGCAATTGATATTTCGGCGAGCGCGCGCGCGCGCGCGCCCTCATGCACGCCTATTACGTAAGGGTGTCGTCGCCCCGGCCGATTTGGGATTCCGCTCGCTTAGTCTCCTTTCAGCGTCGCCGTCTTCCTCGGGCAGTTCCTCGCGGAGCTGCAGCAGGCCCGACTGTTGCCGATTTGCTCGATTGATTCGATTGTTCTAGCCGATTTACTCAACTCTATTAATTAAGGACGTTGATCGCCTCTATAGCTCGTCATGCCGTTAAGATTTCCCTCGCTTCTAACGTTCTATTGCAACAGCATTCGTAACTCCTTTAGCGCTCTTCCAGCAGCTAGTCTGCCAACAAATCAGCGACAAAGCATTTTTAATAACGCTACGACGCATTACGATTCGCTTTGCTTTCCCTTCTTCCTCACTTCTTCTTCGTCAAACTCTCATTTCATTTCAAGCCAACCGAGGGCTTCTTCGTTTATTGGGTGGGTGCGCATTATTAATAAAAAGGCATTAAATAAGAATGAGCGCCCTCTAGGATCCTTCGTTTCACCGAAAACTCAACGAAATCATATGGATTCTTAGTCTTGATGATTTTACTTTTAGAGTAATTCCTTCCGCGATTACCGATACTTGGCCATAATACAATCATTCATCATACAATTAGGATTTTTTTGGCTGGCCTACCTGGTTGCATGCAATCAGCCATAACGAATACCATCTATTTACAAAGGTGCTTTGTAACTTATATACATGCTTGCTAATTACTAATTCAACATTAATCAACTGCCTCGTATTAAGATTATCAAGTATTATTGTACAGATTCGCGCGTCAACAATAAAATGGAATTAGCACGAGCTGTAACGATATTTTCAAAATTCTCACCAATAATGCACTCGTTGTGGTCCAAATGCGTATGGCAATCGATGAAAACCTCGCTAACAGTACAAGCAAACAAATATTTAAGGGCCATCGATGCGACCGAAATTTCTCAATTTTTCAATCATTCGCGACTCGAGCCCACCTTGCGGGTACATCAAGTATTCAAATACCAAGTATTCTCATAATACTTGGCTGCAAAGCTCCCCAATCAAGTCGAAAATTCGACAATTAATGAAGCTTCTTTACGTGGACTTACACGTGGTATTGTTAAAACAGTCACCAGCGACATTATAATATAGTCTTCGAACATTTGCTCTCCCAGTAAAAGTTCGTTCATATTGGTTACGCCAACTGAAAACGTCCCTCCCACCTGAATTCTACTCCTCATATCGAGACTAATGTTTGACATTGTTTGACAAGGCTGACGACGACGACACCATCCGGACGACGAGTCCCCGGCGACCTGCGGCACCGACCCCGCGCAGGTGCCCCCGCAGTTCCTACGACGATAAGGAGCGGCTGTCCACGAAGAAGAGGTCGACGCGCCGCATAAGTAGAAGGACGTGTCAGAGGAGAGAGAGAGGGGCGCAGGAGAGGATGAATAAGAGGTGGAGGTTGAGGAGGAGGAAGAAGAGATGGAAGAAGAGATGGAAGAAGAGAAAGAAGAAGAAGAAGAAGACGGCTGTATCGACGACGGCGGCGGCGGCGGCGGCGGCGGTGGCGGTGGCGGTGGCGGCGGTGGCGCTCCGCCCCGGCGAGAGAGGGCAAACATGGCCGCGGAGGGACGGATTGGTGGAGAGCCGCGCCGCCGAGGACGACGCGCGTGACGCCCGCGCTTCACTCACGCGAGAGCCGTCGCGCTCTCTCTCTCTCTCTCTCTCTCTCTCTGTCTCACTTTCTCGGTCTTGGTCGCTCGCTCGCTTGCCTGCTCACCGGGAGCTCCCGCGGCCCTCCTTCCGTCACTCCCGTCGTCGCCGCCCACACTCATACGCGCGCACTCCCGCACGCACAGCCGAGACTCGGCAGTGCCGATCGCAGGTCGGAGTGCCGGCCGCGAGCGCCGATTTCGAGCGATGCCAGATGCTTATCGGGCCCTTCTTAGAAATCCCTCTATCTGCCTCATCTTTGTTCCTCGAGAGATAGAGGGACGAGCGGCCGCGCGTCCACCTGTGCCCGTCCGCAGGACTTTGGCGGTGCCACGGGAAGAGTCAAGAGTCCGTCTGCGCCCCGAGGAATCCGAATTCTTCCTTCTTATTTAGGTGGGAGACGGCGGCTGAGGGCGCCCAAGTCGAACCCTCTCGCTTTCCGGGATCGTCGGTCGCGCCTTCCCCGAGTCCCCCTCCGCCTCTGATTGAGATAACGCTTTTTGCCAAATGCCGGGATGCTATCGATGTGCAGTGCCGGGTAGTTCTGGGGACTCGTCTGGCGCGTATAAATATTATCGCTCGATAGGATTCGGGCTGGAATTCGATAAAAGAGATTAGGCGGGTTTGGGGGGGGGGTGGAGGGAGATCGCTGGAATTTGAACTAGTGCCTCTAGCTGCAACTTATACATGTCGATGCGAATGTGCGGCTTGACTTTGCCTCCGTGATACCGTCGAGTCTTCTTGTTTGCCGATTGCCTTTTCGTTGGCATGATCCGCCACTCGGGATCCTCGAATTCTTGGGGCGAAAGGAGGGTGAGGGACTTTCGCAATTAATATATACGCGTGCTTAGCCGTTTCGTACTGGTTGGTCGGCATTGGCGAGTTGGGGGCCAAACTCAGGCCTCGGATGGCTTCGCAGCTCATCTTTTCGGCGCCGCGACTCACCCTTCGGCCCTTTAAATGCAATCGCAATCGTCACAGCATTAGGAGTAACATGGAGCCGTTGATAGTGAAGAATGGGGAGGAGAGATTCTTTGGCTTATTTGATTGATTTTCTGATTGTTAATGAGGGGACGGGAGAAACGGAATTATCACGAGTGTGTGTGTGGGCGGCAGTTGATGTACATATCGGTAAATGAAATGGAAGTTGTGGTCCTGTGCGATATCGGTATAAATAATTATTGCGCCCGTAGGTGCATCGAATCCACTCGAGATCATTAGAATGAAGTTATATTTGAATATTTGTTTGTATTTTTATGGCTATGCACGGATTAAAGCAGATCGCTACAATCGAATGATCGCCTCCTGACCCTTTTATTCTTCGTTTGATCATAAATAAAAAATAAATGCTGGTTGTTGTGCTTATAATTACTGTAAAATTGAGGTTGCCGTGGTAATGGCTTTCTGTACTGTTGATAGAAAAAATCTTTTAACATTGGCCCGTGAATTGATTTTACTGCAGTAAAATTAGAGTGCAGCGTAGAAATAATAAACATTGCCGTTCAATTAATGTTTATTGTCGTTGAGAATTACACATTATTTTAGGCCATTTATTTACACACAAGAGTGCAATAAAAAAGATGGAAAGATCAAACATTTTTTTTTTTCATAAAATCACATTTCCGAATTACGGTGGTGAAAATATTGTTTATTTATTACGTTCACAGATTATGAAGCCGGACGCATTCAAAAATTACATTTATGACATTCAAATGGCTGTTATAACGAATCTTTCGCCAAACATAAATATGCACTATTAGTTATATAAGTTGTTATACGAACGTGCTGGTTGATTAACCAATAGACGTATGAATTGGTTGACGCGTAGAGAGAACAAAAAGGCAAAACAAAAACAAAAACAAAAACTTGATAAAGTAAAATGTTCTTCGTTCCTCTCCATCGATAATATACATTTGTACAACGATGTCAATTTCCAGTTAAATATTTATTAACATTCGAGAAACATAGAGGATGAAAAAACCAAAGACGCACTGTAGTGATTCCGATGCTAGGCAGATTATTATGCACTTTTATAAAAAGAAGGATTGGTTTTAATGTAATGAACGCGAGTCTCGGATCACGTGGTCCTGATTCGTCTATCTATTGATATGTTCATAAATTCTTATCGTCTGCTTAATATTGCGCCTCCTAGGTACGCCTATATTCTAAATAATAATAGCTCGCTGCGGCTTGTATTTTCAATTCAATTCGATTGAAAATGCTACTACAGCTCCGATAAACGTTTTGTTTCCCGAAAATGAGCAAACTTCTCTCGTGTAACATGAATTTTCATATGATAAATAGCGCAAGACCCCCGTGCATAAAGTAATGCATATGTCGCGTATCATCTTGTATTATATCTCGTTCTCTTTCTATGCGTTCAGGAGTGATGTGCAAGCGTGAATCTGAATATATTGATGCTGCTTATCTTTATATATTATTTGCAAACTAAAGTGTCACCAAACTCGTTTTCAGCAAATATCATGACAAGTGAGATGGCGCTCCGTTGTCCAAGTGTATCGATATTTACTGCCGTTGATCGCTTCATTTACACTTGATTTCCACAAACTTTCCTTTTATTTGCCTCGAAACGTGATTGAATAACCGCATGTATCACAGCTGACATCAGTTCTTTATTTCTGAAAACGAATGCATAAAGTAGGAGACATTAAATACTGCATAATTGCAAATAATCGTGACTTTTATTATTGTACTTGTGTATGCAAAGTTGATACGTAAAATTCCGTTCTAGGAAACATTTTAAAAAGGGCATAATTTATTGTTTTATTTATGTTTTAAAAGTGTAAATTTTTTAGCTTACTGATTACACTGCACTCTTGTGTAATAAATTACACATATTCTGCCATATATATATATATATATATATACAAATAGATAACATTTTTTAAATAAAAATTACATACCCGCGCGTATACACAGATATATTTAGACATTCTCAATGTGCTACATTCTTATTTTTATTTTTTTATTTTTTTTATTCAAACGTTACTAAATTAATATTACTAAGGTGTAATCTTTTGAAATTAATCAATATTTTATGAAATATTTACTGCCAAAATACACACATGTCGTTCACTGCGTCATTATGTCATAAATTACAATTAACCTAACGATTTATATTTCTCTATATTTATATCTATATTTTTATACAGGCTTATGCAGAAAAAGGGGACAAATGTTTAAATATCATTAATAGATACGATACTCGAACATTTAATGGCTAATTTAATCGTTTGTTGATGTCGGATTACTTCTATGCAACTTTTTTTCAAGGGGCATAAAATTAAAAACTTTCTGTCAGACTATTCCATTAGCATACGTTATTATTGAGAAAATAATCAACAGTATATAAATAAAGGAAGAAAAAAAGAAGAAAACTAAAGAACATGGCTAATAGATGTAATTACCTAAAAAGTTATTGATTTTCCTTAAAAATGAATATAATAATATAGTGAATACAGTAAGAATTCAAAGCTCTAACAACGATCAGGCGTTTACAATATTTAATACCACCCACATTTAGTGTCGAGAACGACAATAAAGGCCGGATATTTTGAGAATGAATGACAGTCGGTCCAGTCAAGGCTTTTCAATGTGCTTTCGATGTGCTTCTCGAATACTAGACTGCAAGGCTTAGGATATGCAGAGACCTATGCAACCAAAAGAACTCTTTAGAAATTAAAGAAATCATTAAAATAAGACAATAAAAAAATCGTATGAAACTAATGTGGTATAATGAAATCGAATGTAAAGTCGAGAAAAATGCTAAACTTATTTTTATAACTAATCTTCTATCGTTTCATTTGTAAATTGCTTCAATGCGCAATATTTTATTAATGATTGTTTAAAATTTGTTTGTGCTTCATTATTGTGTCGTATCGAGTGGCTTATTTGCATCTACATTGAATTTATTTTTATGATAAAATTTTCAGGATTAAAAGTAGCAAAACAAAAAAACCATATTAGACTACTGTTATGAAATATTAATTGGGTTGTATCTAGAAAAAGCCTCGACTATCCCTGTGCATTATTTAGAAGGAAAGAAATTACATGAAAATTATAATTATAGCAAAATATCGTATCACATTGTTTATAATATTTATAATATTTGAAAATGTTACGGGAGAATAAAGAATTGTACAAATGAACACTGTTTCTCAAACTTACTGATAATATGCATATTTTCAGCTACTCTGGCTACTATAAATTTATCTTCCTCGATTGTAATTATCTTAAACAGAAGTTCCTATTTATCAACTTAAAAGTATACAACGAAGCTCGCCTCAATCACGGCCTGCCGTGTTATTTCTCCCTCCCCCCACCCCCACCCCCCGCCGCCACCACCCCTTACAGTACTCGCAGTGTTTTGTGTATCTAATTAGTAATAACTTTAAACGGTGATTCGTAGAAATGCTATAATTGATGGGCATTCTTAAGACGATAATGTATGCATGTGGACTTTGAAAACTTTGAGCGCCACCTGTTGAATAGTGTCAGTCCAATGTCTTATGTAAGCTGTAAGCTGTAAGATATCCCTCAAATGCTCCAAGCATAAAATTACCATAAATTCAACGAAACCAAATATAAGCCTATCTATCGTACTTTTTTTTTCTTCTTCAAATAAAAGAACTCCAATCCGTCTTCGTCTTGATAATATGCCAAAAATCTGAATCATCGTTACTTTTATGTTGTCAGGTTTTAAGATAGGTTGCACATTGTACTTGGCCGTTATGAAATTACACTTTCTGCAAATCAAAGCGGTTTTACGCTCGTTTTACACCGATATGAATTAAGGTTTTTATTACGTTTTTCGCGTCGCTTATAAATCACTGGTAATCACTGTGTTATGCGTGTGAATTTATGTATACTCGGTAGGTAGAGTTTTTGTTAATTGAAGCAAATTTGATTGAGCGGGTCTGAAATATGTTAAAATCAACTTGAGTTTCGAATGTAGAGGGACCGTGTACCGTCGGAAAGTGTTATTGAAAGGAAATGGCGGAATAGTCTTTCGAAGCGTAAAAATCTGATAGAATTAATTGAAACTTATCGTACGCGTTACTTTGGCTATAATATGCCGAGTAAATTTAATTTTCAATGCACACACTTATTCGCATATAGATACAATCCAAACTCGTAATATTACTGTTTTTTGTTTTTTTACATAACGCGTTTACATTATTGGTGACAATCTCTTGTCCGTTTGGGTTTTTGTTTTTTCGTTCTTTTCGTACGCGAATTAACTATTCAAAAAGAATGTACGCGCACAATCTAATTCTTACAATTTATATAAAATAATTGTGCTAGTATTAAATTTTGATTAAATAAAATGATTCGCATTGAAAATATTTTAAAGCAACATAGGCACACACTTAACTTACCTCGAGTTACCTTCTGTCCACCAATAAACAAATCGTATAATTGATATTGCGAAATTGCTTTTATATTTAAGAATATTGAACGAATCTTATCAAGGCAGAGAATTACAGTCGTACGATAAAGATAATTCGTTACGGTAATTTATTTATTACGATAATTTTTATGACGGAACATAACCTCACACAGATAAATACTTGGACTATCCGCTCATCCTCCTTTGAGTTTAATTTTTAACAACATTACAACTCGTGAATTTCGTAAAATTAGCTCTTCAAGGCAATAATAAAAATAACTCGTGGCTTATAAGAATTTTATCATAATCGATAAAAGCAAGCCTATGCCGTCGACAATATTTATGAAATTTACGATGAAATTAATGTTGATATATACGTTTTAAGATTATAATATTTTAACTAGGCTTGAAAAGAAAATAATATTATTTTTACGCATTGATCGCATACATTTGATGAACTCGGTAATATTAGCCTCTCGTGTTTGGCCTTTTTTCTTAAGAACTTCTATTCTCGGAAATGTGTCTCCCTATGCCTGTGTAGAAAAACGAGAAAAATTATATGCGTCCGCCGTGAATAAAAGCAATATATGTTAATTTTATCGAATCATCTCCATATTGGATGTACATTTTCAACTGGATTTTGCTACATTTTATTATAAATAATTAAACAAGTATAATTAGACAGTGGCTACGTCATAGAATAACGACGTTATTTATCCATACATTAGGAATGTATGGACGAGGTCTTTGGTCGAAGTTAACTAAATAATCACTTTTACACGATTAAAGCTTACAGTGCCACATTTAATCCTAATAATAGTAATGAAATGGCAAATAAACAATGCGTACCTTAACTCCCTTCCACTTCAAAGTCTTTCTATCAAAAAGTATCGAAGCTTACTACTTTACAATACAAATGCTATTCTCCAACTTTCTTTGCAGCTTCATCATCGCAATTATTCTCATTGAAAGTATATGTTTTCAAAGTATCGCGTATCTCATGTAAAATGGAGGATGTTTTTTAACTCGGCAATACAATCTATTTCCTATGAAGTCACGTAATACCGCGAAGGCAAAGAATACTTATAAAAACATATGCAATATGTGCTTTAGGGATATAAAACATACAATCGTGTTTTAAAGATTTTAATGCATTTGAAATGTATACAGATTTAGTTTAAAATTTTTCCCATCAGAGGGGAGCACCTCCTTAATCAATTTTTACCCGCAGAGTCATCTGTGCGCAAGTACCGAAACTATTTCGCGCGAAACAAAAAAACTTACCATATACCAATACATAGGCTGAGGTAATGCAGAAAATTCGCAAAGTTAATTATTATTTAATTATTTTTTTTTTTATTCACACGAGGCATGAATAAACGAATGGGCGAACAAATGGACTATCACATTACATTATATTGTACATTAAGTGTAAAATTACGGGCCGTGCATTAAATATAATTTGTTATATTACAATTGAAATACCGACTCACGGTCACCCAATTTCTGTTTTTCTTCTGTATCAAGCGAGGCTGACTAAGGAAGGAATTTCCTCGGTCAAATAAAATCTTATTTATTTACTATGTTCTGCTGTATCTGCTCTATTTCTCGGGCATAATTTTTAATGCTTTGCCTTACTATCTTTCAAAGATGGACCTCTTTTTTTTTCTTTTACAATATTCTACGACGTATTCCTCTCCACGAGCACATTTTACCGATTGGGAAAAGTCTCGAGCATAAATACGTCAATAAGAGCACGAAAAATCAAAGGAAAATCAGCAATTGCACACAGCACGCCTGACATAATCGGCCTGCAATTTCTGCTTGTCCGCATGGGGAATTAATGGGAGGATAAAGTCACAATCTACGCGCATTATTACGAATATCACTCTCCTACGCATTAATAAACGATCGAGTAATTTATTCGATTTAATTGGGATTAGTAAGAAGAGCTTGTTTCGGCACTCCATACAATAAAAAATACGGCTTACGCCAATTCACGCCGAGCTTACGAGGCGCCCAGCACACACACACACACACACACACAATGCATCATAACAACTGCCCAACGGTTTTTATTTCTCTATTTCTCTCACCTCATTATTCAATAAACAAATGATTGGCGTCAATGTGCCGGGAGTCGTTCGTTGCTTATCGGGGCTGCGGCAGGTTGACCCACGCGCAGCTCGACGATTCGTGCGCGAAGAGGACAATAAAACTCTTGGGTGAGGTAGTATAGTTCAAAAATGGTTCGCACATGTAAGATGGACAATTGTTGGCTTGGGGAGAGAGTCGTGTCAACGTAAAAGCCACGAGTGTCGATATGTAAGGAGGGAAAGAAATTAAAAGCTTTGGTGTTGCGAGCATTCGGGAGCGAAAGGGATAAGGAGTGTGAGTGGTTTCGAGTGTAAATAGCGCGGTGGCCAATCGAGTCTGTCATTAAGATGTCAAGTAGGTCGCTCCAAGTGCAGAATAAAGAGATTCACGAGCGTATGTTGAATCTGACCGAAGTCCGTGTCATTCCTCTCCCTCGTGATTCAAAATGGTTAAGGCCGCTCCAAATGATTTATGTCCAAGATAATATGAAGAAGAAGTGGGACCTCGCGCTATCGGGTGACAGCGTGTCCATCATTATATTCAACATTAGTCGCCAGAAGCTTATCTTCGTGAAGCAATTTCGGCCTGCGGCCTTCTTTGCCTGCCTGCCGAACCGAGAGGAGACCAAGGAGATCGATCTCGCGAAATATCCACCCACGCTTGGTCTTACCATTGAGCTTTGCTCAGGTGTGGTCGATAAGGATAAGCCTTTGGTAAATATTGCCCAAGATGAAGTTCAGGAAGAATGTGGATATCAAGCGCCTACCTCGGCGTTTCAAAAAATTCTGACATACAGGTATTGGTGAAATTCTGCTTTATCCTTACTTTCCTCTTCGAGGCATCGTTCAAGATTTCATGCAACAAGTTTAATTTCAGTCGGTGCTGCTTAAGCTCCAATGTTTACATTATGAAATTTTCTTTGTCTTTTAAGTACTTTGCCAATCGATTAGCTCAAATGATTCATGAGCTTATAATTATGTTAAAGTGGTGGTTGTTATAAAATTGATTATTCAAAATATGTTTCTTCGCTTAAAAGCGTAGGCTTCGAGTTGGGTGTATTATAGGTTGACAGTCTTGAGCAATAAATGTTTTGTGTTACAGGTCGATAGGCTGTGCAGTAAGCAAGCAGACGTTGTTTTACGTTGAGGTCACGGACGAAATGAATATTCATCCTGGTAAGTTTTCAATGCTTGTGCAACTGTTTTTTTTCACAAATAAATGCAGTTTGTATCGAAGAAATGTTAATAATTTGCCGTTAATATTACAATCACTTACTTATATATATTTCTAATTGAGTTCGCTTTGTATTCTTGCACTTATGGGATGTTAAATAACAGAATAGCTATAAAGAATGCACGAATTGGATTAACCTTAACCTTTAATATTTTCAAGTTAGAAGAGCGAATGTAATGTGTTTCCTCCTTTAATGAAAATCCACGAGTGTACATTACTTTAAATATCTGCATTGAAAGTAACAAATATTTTGATTTCAGGTGGTGGATTAGAGTCAGAAGGTGAATTGATTGAAATTATTGAAATGAGCGTCGATGAAGCAAGAAATTATATTAATTCTGAGGAAGTTCAAAGTCCAGCTAGTTTTCTCAACGGTGTTTCTTGGTTTCTCATTAATAAAAAGGATCGATACGTTCAATCCAATTGAAGCAGAATTATAAGAATCATATATTTAAAATAATTATTTTTGAATAAGAAATAAACCTAGTGTAAAGTATAGAATAAGCAATTTTTTTAAATAAAGATAATAGTAATAATTGTTTTCAATGTAGGCTGCATTTTTGTTAATTACAATTCTGTTGAAATTTTAAAAGTTTATAAGACTAATTTTAAATAATATTTTTAATGTAGGGATGATAATATGTGTTGTTGCCATAAATGTATTTGAAAATAAAGTACAAGTACACGAGAATGAACTTATTTTATATAAAAATATTAAATTTAACTAATAGTTCAACAGTGGCTATAAAATTCGCACACATTTATAATATTATACAACACGCAGTAATTGCAATTACAAAATCTATTTGGTTGAAAAATTGCCAAAAGAATGTAATCGACTGGATCTATGTAAAGTGAAAATCACTTTATTAAAATTTACAATACACACGCACACAAGCACACGTACATTGTGATGCCAGCATCATAAAAGTAGAAGAAGTTTTCCTAGGTATATTGATGATTAAAATGTATATGGATTAATTTTTTTTATAAAAATTTACCTTTATACTGTATTTTAGATTAATTATAATTCAATAAAGATTCAAGAATAGATATTTTTCATATGAAGAGCTGCACTTGGAATATCAGTTAAATTTGTATTGCAAAGAATATCAAGACTTGTATCTATTACCGATCAAATTTTTTAATGACTAATGTGAAATTAAGAAAATCCAATTTATAAGATATAAAGTAGATAATGATAATATGGTATATTGACACATTTTTAAAGCTAAAAAAAATACTATATATATAAAAAATATATATAAAAAAAATAAAATAAATTTTAATGAAAATTTTATCAATATTACCAATATTTTTAGTCAACAATGATTAATGGTAAAGGATTTTTCAATTTGATTTATATAAAGATAATAAGCTTTTTCTGCTCATTTCTCTTGTTTTTCTTAGACCAATTGAAGTTATTCCTCTTAGTGTTAATCTTTGATTATTGTAAGCAACTCAGTATTGGAAGAATATAGTCATTATTGACAAACAATTGTTAGTGAACTCGAGAATGAAAACATTATATTTAAATATTTATTTGCTTTAGGCATTGAATAATATTTTACTTGCTATTAATTTTTTAAATTACTTATTCAAATATAAAAAATAAATCTTTATCTGTTCTTTATTTGCATTTAGTGGATGCTATTTTCTATTTTTTCAATTTTCTTTTACTGAAAGTTAATATATTAATAATATAATTTTAACTTTATAGTTTTAAAAGTTCCTTTTTAATAAGTGAAAAATTGCATGGATTGGACTACTCTGTACTTTTCCCTTGTAAATTAGCATTAAACATAATTAATAATGTTCGTACAATATTGAATAAATGGATGATAAATTTTCTTTGTAATGAAATTTTTTAATTCTACAACTAGATAATAGCAAATATTTCTATAAAACATCATACAAAATTTACTTTCATTTTTATTTATCTTTGCATAATTCTTTATGACAAAACATTGTTCATTTACATTTCCTGTAGAAGTAGTCAGCTGGAGTGAGAACTACCACATTATTTTTTGAAATGCATTAATTATACTCTTTCGTTAAATTAACATTTATCAACAATTGTTTTCTGAAATTAATATACACATCAAAGTTTAAGGAAACAAAAACTTTTTATTTACATTTACAATTCAACATAACATTCATTATTACACTGATAATATACAATTAATTATTTATTCATTTATTACCATATGATGATGAAGTGAATCAATCACCTTTAAATCATTGGCTTTCCATTAATAACAAATTATTTAAAAAACCATTTTCATAATAAAAGCAAATAGCTCGAATATTAAGTTCTTCAAAGCTGCATTCGATATCGACGTGTGCAAAATAAGTTTATAATAATGCAACTTCTCTTTAATTTACGTACAAGTTTTCATTTAATTCTTTATCAGAAATAAAGCAGAACAAAATAGTGGAACTGGAATTTCCTATTGCAATCATTAAACTTACCATGAATCATCAATTACCTGAATTACATTTTATTCAATTACATTCAATTGCTTGAAAACTGAAAAATCCACCACCAAATCGACTGCCAACAGCATATATATTACCAGCATATTCGCCTCGGTTCTTCGGAATAACGAAAGTCGCCGGCCGGCTCGATTAGACAAACAGGTGATCAAAAGAAAACACAAATAATCATCGGACCCACAAATACCAAAACTACCATTCGTTAATAATCCCACGACACCTTCACATCACCCGCGAGAGTCCTCGGTTGGCTATTGCAACCGTAACGCATTTCTCGTCATTATCTCGGTGATCTCGTTACATCGCAGTGCAATGATAAATCGTCTACGTCGGATAATTCGGATGTTGGGGCCGGATAGGAAGGAAGGGGAGGGGGGGGGTGGGCTGCGATTGGAGGGAGTAAGAGCGCAGCATGTTCGAGTGAAATAATAGTAAGCTAGGTCGTTATGAAGCGGGAGAGAGATTATTTTGTGGTCAAGTATTTCTTGCCTTGGTGTCCGTTATACTTAACATGTACATTAAGTTATGCTGCGACGAAGCTCTTAATTGCAATTCCTCGAGTGCCGATGGGCGGTATGGAAAATTTAAGAATCAGTCAGCTTATGTGCATTAAAAATTCGTTTTCTTAGCTTTGCACGTGGATGGTAATATCAAAGTTTGCTTAGACGGGAGATGGATGAAGTCGTTCGTTGGGGGGCGAGCTCAATGTTCTTGTTCATTAATTAATCGCGATAATACAGCGTTTCCGAGTGATCGTTGAACGCGAAGGAGCGAGTTCGTTGTTGCCTGGAAAATTGCCTGGAAATTTGAAAATGTTGTTAAAAGCCGGAAACGGAGAGTTTTCTGCGGAAGAAGGGCGAGGTTAATTGCGTGTGAGAAATGGTAGACAGAAACTGCCGTCCTTAAGTCGAATCTCAAACTACATTATGGCACGTAAGTGTGCGAATATGTAAGCGGGTGTGGGAAGAGGAAGAAGAGGTGTATGGTATGATGTGAAAGTTGTGTTAAGGAGTTATTTTGAGAAAGGGTATACGAGGGAGGATAACGAGTGTGCAGATACAAAAGTTATACACACCGTTAAACAATAATGTTGAGGTTAGCGTGCGGAAGTTAAAGGAGGTTTTTGATACTTTGAATTTTGTTAAAATTTGCTAAAGGGTTGTCGGTGCTTGTAGCCTTGAAATAAAGTTGGAGTTCGGCAAGGATCTCACTTAACAATTATGATTTAAGTAATCGGCAGTACAAAAGTGAGCAGAAAGTTCTTTTGCTCTTGGCACTTGCTGAGCGTTCACGCCTTCATAGGTCAATGTAATATCGCGCGACTGTTGAGGTCAAAAAAAAAAAAAATAAATAAATAAAAATAAAAAAAGAATACTTTTTATTTATTGTACGATATTGAAGTCTTACGTATTACTGATATATAAGTGACGTTGACTATTACTTTAGAATGGAGATGTTTTCGAATTCTTCAGAGAGCAAGAAATTGTATCTACAATCTGTGAAATGCTTTATCATTGTACGTACTTATCAAATGAAAATTTTCACCATTATTTGTAATAGGGCAATTTAAATTTAAGGGAAGAAAATTCAAATAAAATAAATTATATTCGCAAGTGTTTGGTGCGCGTTTGTAGCCGCAAGTTAGTGAGAAGCGATCGTTTTCTACGAAATACGGAAGGGCAGAAATTTGCTATTGAAATCATTAGAGAAGCCCGCAACGTCGAAATGTCAACGAAACTTTTTTTTTCAAGACTATAAAACGAGCGATAACAAGAGTATATTACCATCTAAAATAATTAAAATGTACGATAGCTTCTGACGAATAATCTTCGATAATCGTCAACTTTTTGAGTATTTTTTTAGACAAATGGGTGGTTACGAAGTTCGAGTGTTGTGTCGCATCTGATAAAATTCATAACTTTTAATGTTGCATAATTGCGCCGAGATTTCCGGTGCTGATTAGTATTTGAAAATTCGTGCGGACGTGGAAAGTGAAGGAAGATTTAACTGTCAAGCAAAAGAAAAAAAAAGCCGGCATTTCCTAGAAGCGCTATTTAAATTCGAAAGATATATTATTAAATTGACTTTGTGCCCACCCATTTAACTGATTAGTTTGTACACAAATTTTACATCATTTGCTGGTGCCACAAGTGTACGTAGACATTTAGATAGAATAACGGTACATATGTACAGTCCCTTTGATTCAGCCTCAAGCTCCAATGTTCAAACTTGGCCAAAAATAGTTTACTTCGGAATATAGAAACCGACATAAAAAAGCACACAATGGTATAAGAATTGTATTATTAAAGTCCAGGCGAAAATCATCGCTCAGAAATGGCCTCGCGGAACTCACTCGACGAGGAATATTACCTATGCGCCATTTCTCATAAACTCTACGAGTTGCATGTACGATTGGCTTGCATGTCCGTGTAATTATACGTGAGAGGGTTTAAGAAGGAAGAAGTAGAGTATAGGTACTCTGGCCGAGGTGCGATGGTGTGAATGATTGTGAAAATTTGAGGAGCGTGTATATAAGGAGGCGAGGAATGGTTTGAAAATCCTGGCCGTTTCAATAATTGCCGAGGCACCCGGGCGATTTATTCGACTAGATAGCCAGAGATGAGCATTAACGTCAGGATGGGAAGGGATAAGCGAGCGTTCTTCACGGCGCAATTGCACGATTACGAAGCGCGAGCGAAGTAAAGTAATCATCATTTTAATAACCTACGTGTCTCTTTGATTTACAGCGTCTCTCGCAACATTTAAAGATCCCTTTTGATCGCTTTTATCTTTTGAGAATTTTAATGAGATACTTTAGGCGGCAGGGTTCGGGGCACGGACACCATGTGTTTGGCAAATGTATGTCAGCCGATTTTTTGATAATTATTTTGAAGATTATTCGTTGGCCCCATTATTGGCCCCGTAAGCATGTCGTTGGTATGCGATTCAAAAGACGATATTCAATTGCACGATACTAGTCGCAATTAATAGTGTAATTGTCTAATCACTTTGACGATCGGCCAGTACTTATCACTTAATGTTGCGATATTATTGTGAATATGAGAGTATTAGTATCGATAGCTAGACGCCTTAGAAATTACCACGAATAAGTTAAAATAATCTACTCGGCAACTTAATTTTAGCAATGGTAGTTTTACGAATCAAATATAAATAACCGAGTGTTTGTGATTAAATCGTTTCTTGAAAAAAAAAAAGAGAAAAAAAGAAACTGAATAATAGATTGCCAAAACGGGCATGAATATTTGAAACACAACGACGACTTGTTCTAAAATATTCCTCTATATCTACGTGTCATGCACCTTATGTCAAATTTACGTCTCTATATGTATATATATTTTTTTTTTTTTACATCGAGACTGTTCTCGAGCTTTCCAAGACGTAGAGACAAGTCGTAGAGATCATAATGAAATTATCGACTTTTCTTGGTCTCGACATGTCAGCTCCGGCATCGACTCGTTGACGTTATTCGCCGAGCTGCTTTCAACGAAGCAGTTTAACGCAAATCGTTTGTGCAAATGGCATTGTGCCGATTTCTTGTACAGGCAGATATTGCCTGTTGTTCTCCTAATCGCGTGTCAGTCCATTATCCAGTATTCTAATATATTATCCAGCTGAGCCTTTCCTAAAAAATAATAGAGTTTCGTAAATTAATAAGGCAACTTGAGTCGAGATGTTTAACTGCTTTGTTTCTATTTGGGATTATGTTGTAAGAGCAAGGTAACAACAAAGGCACGCGTATAATTTTATTATTCATATAATAAAGTGCCCGATGCCGATACTTACAATTGCGCAGAAAATGGCGTATTGAGAAATCTATAGTGAACAAATTGATAACCAGATACGGATTCATTAATATCGTTTATTTCTTAATGTCAAGAGTCCCATCGTAATCTGTCGTACCAACTACTTGCGTCTCATCGTACCGCCCGACCACATAATCTGCGCATGCGCAGCATTGCACCCACACGCACGTGCGCTTATACGGCTGTGTGTATTTATACGCGTGCAAATAAGTTTTTGCGTGGGAGTGAAAAGAAACTTTTCAAAGTTGGTTTATCTTTGATTTTAAAGTCTAACGGATGCAAATAATTATCATTGGCCTTCTTATGAGCTTCAATTTTCATTTGATTTTTGACGCGAGGCAAGTCAAAGTTTTAACCCGCAGAATCTATCGTTTTACCAATGCTTTTTTATTGTATGATAAATTGGCTGGTAAGTATGAGGGGAATCAAGGGATAATATATGTAAAGATTTTATTAGAGGCATGTCGACATGCATATGTGAAATTCGAAGTTGTTGAGTTCAATGTTTGCACAATGAATTATTGCCGATGCATTTTCCCACGGCAGTTTAATAATAATCAAAATGCAAACATTATGATTATACAAAGTATCTGTAGATGAGGCAGCTGATATTGTGCAGCTGAATTGGATAAAAATGATGAATTTATTTTGTAAAGCTGCTGCGAAAATCACAATGACAGCTACGCTCAATAATACTCCAATAATAATCGCTTCAGCGGCTTACGCTCGGCAATCTTATTTTTATCCTTAAAATTGTCTTTTCATACCTTGGATTTGTTATTGCCCCTCCCCGCCGCCACGCCCCGTCGAGCCATTCGATCACAATAATCCGAGGACTTTGTCGAGCGACTGTTCATAAAAATTTGGCATTCCCTGGAACGTGGAAAATGCTTATTAACAGGGAAATTCGACCTCATTGCTTTCGTTGATATTACTTAGAATCTCACTTGGACAACTATTTTCAAACGTACAAGACTCGGTAGTTTTCAAGCACCAAGATCTGTTTTATTAAGTCGACATAGCTTTCCCAGGGCTCTTGGTAATTGTAAGATTTTAAGTTCTGCATTAGGAAATGGCATGACAGTTACATGACATAATGCGCATTATTGTTCTAGAACGTGTACCGATTTGTCTGCCCTAATCACAATATGTGCGAAGCTGTTTAAAGTGGTTTGGTCATCCAGGTTACTCGCTACACTAAATAGTAATATTGGACAAGACATTATTTGATTTACAGGCAAATTACATAATGACTAGTCCTTGGAACATTTCGTTGAAAATGCGAGGTGAGGTAGATCGATTGATCATAATAATGTTTATATGTTAGACAATATGGAAAATCAGTGACTAGACCAAGCTCAATATACCTTACATCTATACTTATTAAAATGTTATACCATTGCACTCATAAACAATTGTTGCTAATGAAATTGCGAATAAAATCTTGATGGCTTAAACAACAAAACGCCCTTAGCTTTAACTACACAAGATCATTCTACTTAAAAAATTGCCTAATACCAGAAATTTCAAACTCTCGATGTACATTCGTTTCAAATGCACATTGCCTCCTCCACGCAAATAATTCGATTATCTTTAATTCTAATGAATGCTTCGGCATAGGGAATAAAATGCAGTGACTGACGTTAAGATATCTTATCAGAGCTTACCGGAGCTTATCAGATCTCCTTTATGTATTATTTGCAGCAATGGCCACGTGATTTGAGCCGGCAATTATTTCAAAGCTACCAGAAGGCTATAAGAATGCGTATGTGTTGGTGCGAGCCATTTGAAAGGCATTTGCGAGCTCTATAGCGCACATAGCTCCTGCTCCTCAAATTTTTCTGCCGCAAGCTTGTGCCACCTCTTTTAGGGAGGCCAAGTGCAGTCTCTCGTTCATATTTCCCTCTTTCTTTATCATATGCCCCTGCTATTAAGCTAAGTGATCCCCTCTTTATTAAAAAGAGATTCTTCGTATTCTTTCTTTTTCTTTTTTTCTTTAGTTTCTTTTACGCGTTTATCTGCCGAGGCACATGTTTACCTGTTGCGAATCTAAGAAGCATTTCTTTTCTCAATGAAATTCGACCTTCGAAGATATACGAGCATTGTCGTAAAAATTATTTTTGGTACGGGATACGACGGATAAGTAGTACAACAGGGAAATTCGGTCACACTATCATTTTCAATTTAGTCGGCCACGATGAATTCTTTGCGCTTTTCTATTCTGCTGCTCGAGAGACTGTGCAATGAAAGAATTTCTTAGTAATTAATATACTAATCGACAATACTTGTGAAATTATGAAAATTATATTACAGCTTCTTCTCCTCGTCTTTCAAATTTATTTTGGAATTTTCACTTCAACTAACAACAGTCAATATTCGGTTATATTAAGGCAGACTTTATTTCGGAAAATGACGCTATTTATTCTTGTAATGTAATGTAGTAATCGATGATTTTACTCGTCGACGACATAAAGCCCAGAGGAAATTAATAGAAAATTCGGAATGTTAATTACAATCACGCAAGAATTCGCTCATACAAACTTTTTATTTTAAATCATAATTGAAGGCGACTGCAAAATTAATTCATGTAACTGAATTTGACATTTCTGAAATTTGCTGGCTTCATCGACAGTGGCGTTGAAAAAAATTGTCAGCTCAAGCATTGGATATAAGAATTGAAACTCCTAACTATAACTGTAAATCAGCAGTAGAATGACAATCAAAACATTTGTATTTTAACGTTTATAACGCAAATGGGCAATTAATATTTGGTATTTAGACTCCTAGAAAACAAATAAGCAAACGAATAACCAATATGCAAAACTGTAATTACGTCTCTGAATAAATGAAGATGCACATTCGGCGATTCTTTCTTCGCATTAGCGGTGACCTTGGAATCGGCTATGAACGCTACACCGCAATCGCATTTTTTTTACAGGCATCCAAGCACCTGGCTACACTCATTCGTAATTCATTTGTAACTTTCTTGTTCCTACGTCCCGTAATATCCTAGATTTTTCAAGGCTCCAGTACTTCTTACCGATACGACGCATTTTTTGTCCTAACAAAGAGCAAGAGCGCCTCTCCTACTCCTTATCACTGCTTATCTTCATCGTCGCGCACTCGCCCATTTTTCCTTATTTATTGTAATTGAATTGAGTGCGCTACGAGTCTCTCCAAAAAGACGCCCGAGTAAGTCGTAAGCAGGATCATTTGAATAATCGTCCTTTCATTACTATTAATTCTGCGATTAATTTATCCTTTCACATCGCCCAAAAAGCCTTTACGCTCTTTTTCTCTCCCTTAACCCGCACGCCACATTTGACCACCGTTTTTCATGCTTCCGAAACAATAATCCGAAACTTAAATAGAAGCGGTCATTCATTACCACACCAGACAGCCGACAAATCAGAAGGCGACAAATCCATCGAGTTCAATGTCCTCGTACGCGCGAGCACGGTGTCGCCGCTTGGCATTTGCATAGGGAAACGCCAGATTCCTCCTATTTCTCCAACAGACCTCAATACTTTTCCTTCCGACAAAATGGCCTCTCACCTGTCAGGGATGGCTCCGCCCTCTTAATATAACGGCGAGACTACGCCCGCCAAGCTGTCGCGTACCGCCCATACCATTTCTGTTGTGTCGTACGTTCGAGGATCTCGACATGCCTACACTGGGGCGTTCATTATTATTACTTTACTATTTAAGATTGACAATGTGGGGAGCCAAGTGAAATGGCCCCTATTATTCCTATATTTATTGGGTAGTGCAACATTAGTCCTGCGTGAGGGGTATTCGATAGCCGTAGATTTTAGACTGTAGTGCCCCTGAAGTATTGCCACCGTCTTAGCACGCGTGTATAAATTGACATTGTCGTGTAAATGGATATTATAAAAGTCTTTGAATTTTACTTTTCATTGCCAATTTCAGCAAGTGCACGCTTATTGAAGAATAAGTGTATGGGAGATTGGACGAGTTGTGGAATTTTTTTAAATTAGTATTATAGTAGTCCGAGGTTGTTTGTGGTATTGTAAAATTGTAAAAAATGTTATGGAATTGGGTTTATCGAGTTTGTAGCTAAGAGTTTGGGAAAAACGAGTAAGAGATGTTAACCATGAAAGAATTAAACTTAAATGAGAATTCTTTAAGGAATGTCAATTTATAAAAAGTAAGAAGGTATAAGTGACTTATATTTCTATAAAAAAAAAAACGTATAATAAAATGATCAAACTCCATGTATCAGTAAGTAAAAAAGCTTAACTCGTAAGTCGATGAATTTTTAACATTTTAAACCTTGCAGAAAATAAATTTTATATACGCTCATTTGCATGTCATTAATAGAAATTCATTTTATTTGTTTTTAAACACCGACTGCCCTCGTATCCACGTATATAAAAGAAGGATTTTTCCATTCTATTTAAATCGATCGACCATTGCAGCAACTCGTCAAGGGAAACAGAATAAAAATCTTTGTCTATTATTAGCGTTATATTGTCGCAGGTTACGCTGAATTCGCCGCATTATGTGTCTTAAGTTAATGTGAACGTAATTGCATGCCATTTAATCCTGTTTAAGGTTTAACTTTAAATAGAAACTGCGATATGTCCTTCTGAAAGAATTAAGAATATATATTTTTGTAAGAGTATAGATTAATGTTGATAATTTCGAATGAAGTAGTTTTTTTAACGATTAGAGAGTTTTTGATTCGTAATTAAGTTCAAATGTTTACAAAGTAAAATATAATTCACGCGTTAAAAGTGTATGATTGGAATAAAGTGTTATCAATAAAATTTTATCGACTAAATACCTGTTTTTTTTTTTGGAAACTGCTTAGTGCATTTTTTTTATTTAATTATTTTCTTTTTTTAATCAAGAAGTGCACCTTACATGCTTCTTTGCGATGTAAGTATAATTAAACTGCATCTAATTGCAGATATCTCTTGAGAATTTACTTTCATTTTGCGTAGCATGGAGATTCATGATGGGAACGACAAGTCTCACTAGAAACAAAGGTTTTATAAAATTGTGTTCTAATCTTTTTAAATGCCAATTGTGCATTGTAATTATGTATACAAGTTTATTGATTATATATTGCACATTAATAAATTTGCTACATAGTAAATATTGTAATATTTTCAATTGCAATGAAATGAGCATTAGTTTCTTTAATATAGAAACATATATTTTGTTTAATTGATTATTTTAGATTTATTCAGTCTAATATAAAATATATTCTTTCTCGGGAATGAGTCCTGTATATACTTACTTTCATTTGATAAATTTTACTTTTCTTTTTTGTTTAAAAAATTTTTGTTTGTCATGCATTAATTTTGTCACTAGTATGTCAGTAAGTTATTACTGGCATGATATATTTCTACTTGGGATCTTGTTATGTCGCTACGAGACTGTAGAATGTAAATATTTTTTATAAATAATTTAATATAAAATTGAAACTGAGAATAGCAGCGAATAAACACTAATGTGCAGATAGTAAAACACGTGTAACCAAAAAATGAATTTGTAATCTTTCGTAATTTATCTAATCTTTACTCGATGAGTTAAAGAATTAGTTAAAATAATTAAAAAATTAAAAAAAATAATTTCTTTTATTTAATTGCATTAGAAAATATTATATCAATATATCTATGCATAAATCTTGGTTGATTTATAAAAAATAAGATAACGTTGAATGAAAATTCTCTCCGAATAGCTTAATAAAAGCAAGTAAATAAAGTAGAAATCTAACTTTGTGAAAGTTAGTTTTAAGTCGCGATATGCAATAAATTTCTGATTTATTAATTAATAAATGGAAGCTAAGATAACGGGCAAAATAAAAGAATTATTCATGATTCTTAGAATACTGGTTTGGTATAATCTCATAACATTAATTAAGAAACGATTTTTCAAGTACCTTCTTATTCACATATCCTACATAATAATTTAACATTTTAAAATAATTTGTCATTACAATCGATTTATTTACAAACAGAATATATGTACATTGAACAGCCTTTTTGTAAACATTCTGATAACACATTTGTGGTAATGATTTGTGGCGTGAGATCAATTGAGTTTAATGTTCAGTATCATCTTTCGTAAATTGAGAACTAACCCAAGCAAGTCCCCATTTTAAATTAGTGAGTAAAAATTTTAAGGCCTTGGTCCATTGTTCCTCAGAATTAAATTGGATTCTAAAATAAGTAAATGGTTTTTTTACGTTTTGGTACACTTATTTATAATAGACATCGATTAGAGTAAAGTATATCAAATGAATATCTTACTTGATTGAATATGAATTCCCCGAAGCAGAATCTTCAATTTTACCTCTTTCCATTCTGTATGGAAGACAAAATCCACTATCACCCTTTTCTACTTGTTCTTTAAACTGCTGTAAGCAATCAAGAAAGGCAACCATAGCTGCATCAAATTTCGTATCCCATAAAAACTTAAATCCACCACTACCGTATAACGGTAGCTCCCTATGCTGATCGAGCACTTCGATGTAACTATGATTACCGAATGGCACTAATCTAAATCTTTGAAATGTTAAATTCATTTTTCTAGCCAAAGCAGTCAGTAGGAGAGTCGTTTGTCCCCATGCTGCATTAATTTCACTCCAATCGACAGGTGCGCTTGGTAGCCTGCCCAGCCTAAAGGAATTTATCGTACCAAAATGACCAGAGTGCCAAATGTGAAAAGTTGCATTAAAAACATTAGTTTTTTTCAGTCTTTCAAGTTGAGATGCTGCGTATGCTAACTGACATTCTAAGCTAAAACATTATTTTAAGAATTATTATTGGTTAATTGTTGTTTAGTATGCTTAACGACCAAATTGGATTATCAGTCTATGTACATTAGCTTATAAATCCAATATTACTACTTATCAATGAAAAGTATAAAACAATTTAGGAATAGCTTGCTTATTAAAGTGTAAATTTAATTCTTTTATATATATATATAATAATAATAATAATAAGTGACGCAATATTACTCAGAAAATGTTTAGGAAAACTTCTATTAAGAGTTGTATATAGAAATTATTGAGAGTGGAATCAATTTAGAAATAAGTTTCATATATATGAAATATGCATGATTTTTAATTCATTGAATTGTTGCTTAACATTAATTATTATTTATATAAAAATTTGAAAACTTACCTGCGGCATTCATCCTCTGCTAAAATTAAATCCCTTCTATGTCGTGAATATTCTCTCCAATATCGTTCCTCTTCATTCTGTAATCTTTCCTTCTCTCTTTCTTGATGAGCGATAGCACTCTTTGTCGCTGCTTCCTCTTTCCTCAGTGCTTCTAATTCACTTATCATTCTTTCTTCTTCCGCTTTGACATCTTGCAATTCTTTTTCTAACGCCTCTATTTCAATATCCTCATTACCCTGTTGTGCCTGTTCGGCTTCTAATTTTTTAAGATATTCATTATAGTCAGACCATTCGCCTTCCGTGAGCCTTAGCTGCTGGTCCATTAACATTAAAAGGCTATCTGTACATTCATCGCACAATGGATGATCAGCGGAGCTACTACTACTTAATACATCAAAAAGCGTTGCCCGTACCTACATAAAAATTATACTTAATCTCATAATATTTGTATAATTTATATCTGGGTAAAATTTCAAAATTTCATTACAATTCAAATTAATGTATTACCCTTAAATGATGACTTAAGCTTTCCATTTCTCCAGAATCACCAACCAACATAAATCCATTCGATCCATTTGCAGATTCTGTGAGTCGAAATGGGGGCACTAAATGTTCTAAGCTACTATTTTGTGGTTCTATGTCTCCAATTATTTGTTGTTGAATGGGTACTGAAAAGTATTAAAAATAATCATCAGATGCAAAATTATATAGAAGGATTATATATAGTTTTAATTCAGTCAATTAATGTATGCATACGAATTAATATATAAAAATACCTTTCAAATTTACTAGGTAAAATTACGAGCCTTTATGATATATATATATAACGCCCCCCCCCCTCACACGCATACAGACGCACGTACACACACTCTTTCTCATGTTCACTCGACGATATGCAAGTAAATACTAATTTTACTGAAGCATATAGGTTATAAACATTTGTATCAAACTTAATAAAATTACATGCATGCATACATGCATGCATACACACATACACACGCATATATACATGCGTGTATACACACCCACCCACGCGCGCGCACACACACGTATGCGTGTGTGCGCGCACACGCACACGCAATACACACAAAGGCAAATTATAACTCGAATTTTAAGATCAAAACACGATTCAATGTTTTGATTGAAAAATAATAATTTACCTACGTGATAATTCAGCCAGTGTGTGTTCCCCTAGATGATTGAAGCTTGGATCTAGCCTCAGTGGCTGTAGACATCGTTGGCATGCAAAGTTCACATTAGTTTTCATGTCCACCATTCTTGTCGTTTACCTGTCAAGCGACCAAGTATAACAACGAACACAACCTGCAGGATGAAAACTGTTATTTATAAATACGCATCAGACGCTTCGGAAAGAGGGTCAGCTGTTTGTTGTTCAAGAACGCGCCGCAAGAGGCGCGGGAAGGTTCTAAACCTTCTGTCGGTTTTTGAAAAGCTCGAAAAATCTGTTAGGTATAGGAGGAGTTGAGAATAGAATATTGGTTACGCAGGTCGACATTGCTTTTTCATATTTTGCGTTTCAAATATTTTAATAATACATTGTAAAGTTATTAATAAATACGTCAAATAAATCAAATCAAAGAAAAACCAATTCTCGAAATTTGTATACCGTCTCTTATACTTTATGTGCATCATTACTGCATATTACTGCATATTGCACGATATTTTTAATCACACGTTATTGTTAACTGGGCGTGATACCGATATTTTATTTTGCTCTCTTATATTATGAGCAGCAACAAAGAATAATTGGACCAAAAATAGCGATGATCTCCAATGACGTGACAAGGATTTATTTCAGTCGAGATTGCAAATATACGACGAAAAAGACCTTTGATAGTGTGGGAGTTGAAAGCTTAAGTGAAACGAAGTAGGTACAAAAAGGTGACAATACAGAAAAATTTCAATTCAGAAAAATTAATAAACCCTGTAGATGTAATGAAACGGTCTCTTGGACAAGCTGTTATTTTAAAAATTTGCCCAATCGTTTCCACAAATTTATTTTTAACAATTTTTTTTTAATATTTGATCTTGCATTATAGATTTCTATGTCGCTAAAATGTTAATATTAATATATATTCGAATCGCCCGAATACAATTATAAATTGTAAATAATAATCTATATTTGTAAGTTGTAATTATCATTCAGCATACATTAAAGGGGAACAAAAATTTTTTTAAATAAATTATTTAATGAAGATTTATAAACTAGTGGTAACTGTAATTTTTATCTTTATCAAATTTAGGTAGTAGCATGAGAATTTAAATTTAAAAAAATAATTTCAAAATATCATTGTAGAATGATTAAGTTTGAATGATACAGATAAGTGATTTTTTTTTTCAGAAAAATCACACATCATTTATGCATTTTTTTTTATTTAATTTATGCAAAATTTTTTTCTTTTTACATAAATATAAAATTAAATATTATAAATATAGATATCATACAACTCATTAATTATTAAAATCCTTTTAAGCTTTACATGAATCTGGTTTTCAACATATTTCATTTTTACGACTCTTACGCTACATATAATTAGAATATATTCAAATAAGGTTGTAAATTTTTTAAAAATTATTATAGTTTTATTAATATTGTAATAAATCAATTGAAGGATTCATTCAAGTTATAGATTCGGTTTATTCATAAATAATTACTTATAATCATATTAATCAGAATATACATTATCAGAATAATATTTTTTATAAAGGTTTATATTTCCAATTTAATAAGAAAAATAATTATATATTATTTCAGTTAATACTATTCTAATATTATGTATAGTATATAAACATACTATTATATATATATATATATATATATAGTATAATAAAATCACAAGTTCAGCCGATCCATTATTTTTATGTAAGCAGAGAATACTGAATTTTCAGTAAGAAAAGTGTACATAGATTATAGATATTTTATTACAATTATAGATATCTAATTAATTATTTTAGAAACAAATGAAAATTGCGAATTCAAATATAAATTCAAAAATAAACATTAAAAAATAAAGTAATAATATATTGCACTACCATTTGCAAAATTACAATATAAGTTTGTTTTTTTTTTAATGCTATAATAATAAATAATAAATTTTTACAAAACATTTGTTTTTCATAATTTAGTATTTTAGTCTTAGATGTAATACATGGGATAATTTTATTATTAACGACTATTTAATTTAAGTAAATACATTCAATCTGTATATATAAAATTATTTATACATCAATTTATAAATTATATGAATTATAAAGGTATATATATATATATATATATATATATATATATATATATATAAATTTATTTTTATATGCGATGATCTAATTACAAAACAACTTTATTTTCAATCTCGGTGTTTTATTATTTGTATTATAATTGATTCTTTGATTCTTTTAGAAAATTTAATTAACTTATTAGTTTAGTTTCAATTAATTGAAAGGGAATCTTATTTGATAGGATGTTTAGTATTTAAAATTGAAAAGTAGGAATTAGTTGGAGTTCAAATGATTAATAAAATAAGTGAGCATTCATTTATAAATAGATATCATCGCTTTACTCAGATTTTTAAGAGATTTATTGCATGTGAAAAGCGATTCTATATTAATATAACGAATTGTCTGAAAATTAAAACAGATTATAATACTTTATAAATTGTATTTGTATTTATCTTCTATAAGTATAAGTCCACTTGAAGTTCCATATGAATATGTATGTAATAAATATATATATATATATAATTTATTTTCATTTTTTCATCTCTCACCACCTTCTCCTTCTCGTGTTTTTTCATAAACTTACCAACAGTGATGCTTTATAATGTCATTCCTAATTATGCTATATGACCATTTAATATTACGCATAATGAATGTATAATGAATGTTTCCTCTCAAGGACAACGTTATTTTTTATTTAAAACATAATTTTCACGACAATTTACTGATACTACATAAAAAAGAATATAACAAAGCATTCGTATTTAACAATATTAGAATAAAAAAAACCAAGACACTGTTTAATCAATTAATTCATTTATTTCATTATTTCATCGTATGTTTCGTCATTATATTTTTAAAGACATGGGTCTTTCGATTTCCTTTTTGATTTATTATCTTTTTTGCCTTTACAATCCTTCTCATTGCTTCCCAACGCTTTCTGTTCGTCGAGAATTTCTTGTTGAGTTACATTTGTTTCAATGTGAACGACATTTGGCTTCTTTTTAATACGATTAACAGCAGCTGGAGGTGAAAATTCTATTTCCATGTCCGAGGCCGTTGAGCTGGTGGCAAGAGAGTCTTTGCTCTTAACTATTTTGAATTGAAGAGGATTGAGTGGTTCATCTATTCGTGGCACATCCGATGTTTCTTGTCTTATCGGATACATGGTGATGTAATACTCTCCGTCTCTTCTGTGTATATGTAGAGTGGGCGGGAAATTAGCTTCTTCTTCGGTTTGTTCTTCATTACAAGTGGGCGGTTTCTTCATTGCATTGAAGGGTATCATCTTTTGATTTTTCTTTGATCTGGAAGGCGCTGACTTTGGCCTGTTACTTTCATTTAAGAAACCTGCTTTGGCTGCATTTATTATATCGCGCATAAGAACACTAATAGCTCCTGGTTTCCATCCCGCTCGAAGCTTACGATTGGCGATAGTGTCAGCTTCATTCCACATCCAACCCTGATTCGCTGGAACTCTTCGTCGATGGTGGTTGCAGTTTTTGTGACCGTAGACCGAAGTAGGGTAAGAATTTCCAAATGAATAGATAAACTGATTTTCCTTCCCAGGACTTGATTTTGAGCTTTTCATTTGACCACCACTGGGGCTGACGGGCGACTTTGCTTTAGAGTTTCTTCGGTCGTTTTTTTGAGACTTTTCTTTGTCACCCGAATTATTTATCTTTTCGTCCACATTTTCAACATCGGCAGGCCTCTTTGGCCTTGACTTACACTTGGGCTCTCCGCAGGGCGAATCCTCGTTAATCTGTACAGATTGGACATTGCTTTCGGATTCCTTTTGTTTTTCAACTTTATCCTCTTTCTTTTTTGACTTTGATGCCTGAGTAGGATCTATAAAAGGCGCAGTCGCTTCTTGTACAACTAATTTTTTAGGCGAAGCAGGATTAAACGATTGGGCAGGGGGGGCTGACTTTTTTACGATCTCAGGATTTTGCGTGTTAGTTACATGATTGCTCGTGTCCGGCTGTTTATTACTCGATAATGGTTTCGCCTCGTCCTTTTTATTTTCATTCGATTCTTGAGTTTTACCAAAGTACGGACTTTCTACTATACCCAGGCCAGCGAGCCCAGGCACCTTCCCGATCGAATTCACAAAGTCCTGGGTGTCTTTGAAGGCTCGGAAAAGGCATTCCGTACCCACACAAGGCTTCTTCATACACACTCCGTACTCTTTTTTCTTAGGCAGCTGCTCCACATTTTGATTCTCATTGTAATGCGTCGCCGGCTTGGCTGCTTTTTCAGTATTTCGACATTTGTTCCCCACCACGCACCTTGGATTGGTATTATCCTTCTGATGTTCCCGCTAAAAATGCGTGTATTGTCTTTAGTCACTCGAATAATTAAAAAGTATTTATACGAAATATTGTTAGTGTCGAGTCTATGCGTATTGTGTCGTATCGAAGTGGATTGTCATTTAAGCATATTATTTGCCAATTTGTCAATTTTAATGTCCAATCGTAAGAAGTAGCTTTTCAAAATAATCATTAGATCTCGATGACGATAATGATTTATTTATAAAATTTTTAATTTGCTTCTCGATAGCTACTTTAATTTTATGCTACTTGAATTATTTTACTACATCAATACGATGCATTAAGATACACGTGTTTACTTACTCTTTTAGGTTAATGTTTCAAATAAATGTTAATAGCAAGCTCGTATTACACGAGCCTATTCTATTCTTAAGCATTTTACTCTTTACTTTAAACGCGATAGTGCCAAGATGAAAAAGCACCCCGACATCTCGCATCGATCACAGTCTCAACTTTTCATTTTAAGTTACACCACGACGAAGCGAACGATTGTTTTTTCAAAAGCAGCCTCGCTAAGATAAAATCCACGCCCCGAGAGCCTCCAACCGAACAAACGAGCGTACGGTCGTTGAAGACTTTTGTCCCAACAATGAAAGTACAACGCGGATACGCGACCGGACAGCGGACTTGAGCTCCCCGGCCGACGACTATTCGGCTCTTGGATACGCGGGGCCCGACCTCCTCGGCGGCGGTGGCGATCCCCGGCGTACGCTCCGACTAACCGTGACTTTTCCGCAGTTGGTCGCAGGGGGACTGGGCATCCCTCCGCAGCAGCCGCCGCCCTCGAGCCGCATCGGCGTGATGAATTTATTGTTGCGCCACATAAAGTCGGCGTCCGTTTTGAGGAAGTAGTCGAGGGCGCCGCTGCCGCCTCCCCGAAGCCTGGCCGGGGCCTCGGCGCTACGGCGGTCGTTGTTTCTCGGAGGTGCGCTCGTCTGCTCGGTGGCCGGGATGTCGTTGAAGGTTTGGCGAGCGCTCGAGCAGCGCACCGAGCGTGGAGAGGTCGGGAGCTCCGGGTGACGCTGCCTTCTTGGTCCCCGTTTGAAAACGTGGGCCGAGGAGGTGGAGGGTATCTGGGCCCAGAGCTTGCTTAGGCGGCCTCGGTGGGTCCCGAGGCAGTGGTGATTTCGTTCGATGGGCTTGTTCATGGCCAGTCGTGGTGAGGTCGTCGGGCTTTCGAAATACCCGAACGGATAATTCGTTCCGGACGCGTCGAGTTGGGCTGTGATTATCGTAGGCGCTCGCCTCCGTCTTCCCGACCAATTAGTGTTGTGTTTTGCTATTTTTTCGCGTTTTTTCCTTTGGCTTTTCACGGCTTCTCCTTGCTTAAACTTCAGATATTGCACTGGAAATTTTGATTTGGAAATTTTTACTGGAAATTTTTGAGGAAAATTGCACGAGGACTACTTCATTGTAAATTTATTTTGAATTCTAAAAGGGTGATTGAGTTGCTGTTAATCAACGGATTATTTCATTTCAACTGATTTTTTTTTTTCTTCGTGTGCACATCACTGTGTAAGTATGCGCGTACGTGTGCCGAGAGTATCACTATGGCGACCAATTTTTAGCGAGAATTTGTTTGTTTTTGACGCCCGAGACGGAGCATTTACGGTAGAATTAAATCGCAAACTATAGAAATAGTTGAGGCAGAGAACTGATTTTTAAAAGAAAAAAAATCACTCTTTTACTTTATTTAATTTATTTATGTTGACAACCTTGTCTATTATTAATTTAGCGTACATTCAGGTAGAACTCTATTAACAAAATTCTTTTTAATTTTATATGCATTCGTTTGAAATTTCATCTTTGGTATCTACGATCGCGAACACAGCACATTTGTTAATTGAAAATTTCTGCTTTTTCGTTAGCTGTTTATCATCAGATTTCCCCGAAGTTTCGTCCTCGACCTTTTTTATTCGAAAATCTTCATTAAAATTGTTTTTGAACTCGTAACTGTCTTCAACAATTTGATAATGAGAAACGATGTATGTGCCGAACAACGTTAGGCGCAACAAGATGTTTATGGAGCCTAAAACACACAATTATGACTTTTGCTACAATTTACAGACATATATTTATTAATCATTATATCTATCTGCGTATAGTGTAGAATTATCAATATATATATGCATATGCTTTTCGTCCAATGAGATTTTATGCGACAGGTGAAAGGCATCTTTTTGATATTGTATTCTTACATTGTATACATTACTATTACTATTCTCGTCATCGTTTCCTTTTTACTTTTAATATCAACAAAATACGGTGCGCACACAATAAATCGGGAATTGCATAATAAAAGTGGGTAATACGAGCCGAAACAGAGGGTAAATTGCAATCTTAATAAGAGACCTTTGAATAGTTAATTTTATTTAAATTTAGCAATAAAATTTTCATTATTTGAATTTCAGGAAAAAAAGAGAAAAAGAAAAATCTCAATTAATATTCTACCTCCCACTAAAGCCAACAAATCAAATGAATATTTCTTCTATTTAGTTGGGCTCTAGCTGGGGCTCAAGCTTGGACCACTCGGGCCAATTTTGATATAAATATGGCTTGCTTTGGATAATCTCGCTGGCTGAAGTGTAATGTAAGAAAAGGCATTTCTTAAAAGTACGTTGCGTCCAACGAGTATGTGAAAATTGAGTGAGCAAGAAGAAGAAGATGAAGAAGAAGAGGTGGAGGAGGAGGAGGAGGAGGAGGAGGTGGAGGAGGTGGAGTAGGAGGAGTAGGAGTAAGACGCGGGGCTTAGCTATACTTAGCTTTCTCTGCCTTTTTTGCATTTTTTTGTTGTTGTTGTTGTTGTTGTTGTTGTTTTTTTTTTTTTT
>JAPYYT010000648.1:0-69057 GCA_030522565.1 Ceratosolen corneri | reverse complement strand
GAAGTGCAAGTGTGAGTACGAAGAGGGCTGGAGAGCGAGGGAGGGAGCGAGAGAGAGAGAGAGAGAGAGAGCGCGGGAGGTGGCACGGTAACGAGGAAGGGAGAGAGTCGTAACACGTGGAGAGAGGAAGCGCGAGCGTCGGCTGCTCGGGTCGACAGGGGATGCCCGGGGGTGCGCATGCCCGCGACGAGTCCTTCCCTCCGAGGCCCTCCCAACTCCCTCAACCCGCTCGCTCGCCAGAGCCATTCCCTCCTTCCCACCCCACCAGCCCGTTACAGCTGTCGACATGACAGGCGTTACGTGACAAGCGCCACGAGCTCGCGCTCACTTGCTCTCTCGGCTCGAGACAAGGTCGCGGCTGTTTACGTGGGAGCGCGAGCCACGAGGAGCCGCGGCTGAGGCTTTATTGCCGAGGCGCGAGTCGTCGCTCTTGAAAGTTTGGCCAATCGATAGTGAGCCCCTCACCTCCCTCGTACGCCAGGGCTCGAGGGGGGGTGGGACGAAGGGGGGGGGTCGCTTACAAATAAACCTCCTGCAAGTGCGAGCCGTCCAGAAATAAGATGCCAATAGATTGCTAGCGTAACTCGCGAGATGGATGGCTAGCGCTTGCAATACCAGACGGAGGCGGCGGTGGTGGGGGCGGTGGCGGGGGCAGTAGTGGCGGCGGTGGCAGCGGTGGCGGCGGTGACAGCGGTGGTGGCCGGGCGCAGGCGCGAGCACATCTTTAAATAGACGAGGGGCACACGCGGTCGCGCGGCTCGCGAATCCGTCAAGGAGAACGTCAGCGACGGTCAGTGTCGCAGCATCCTTATCTCGCCTCTTCGTTTTTATCTCGCGGCTACTCGCACACGTGCGTCGGGGCCATTCGAGCGAATCTGCGCTCTACGTGCGACCCTCGTGTACTCGCCCTCGCAATCCAAGCTAATTAATGCCCTCTGCGAGGAGAGGAGGGGAGACACTCTCGGGCCGAGGGGACGAGAATGATTGGCGGAGGGGGTGGGGGTAAGGTGGGGGGTTCCGACGAGGGCATTTGGAGGGGCGACGGAGAGGTTTAAAATGACGTTGTTGTATTGAGGGTAAATGGGCGTTTTGTTGTTTACCCTCGTTCCGAATAGATTGCAAGCAGCGTTGCGTATGCCAAAGTAATGTGTTGACGTACGCCAACATAGTTGGCACTTTAAATACACTGAATATGCTTGGGCGAGGGGGAAAAAAAATCAAAGATTTCGTTGGCGAGAGGAGCAAAGTTGTTGTTCGTTTACGGACTATTGAGGCAAATTAGCAATACCAAGTTGATAATAAATCGACTTATCTCGGGTGCGGACCTGCTTCATGTCTTACTTTGCCTTTGTTGTTTCATAATAAATTGCACGCTTTGCAGATGATACAGTTGGTTGTTCGAGTTGTTTGTCTTTTTTTTTTCTTTTTTTTTTTCTCTTTTCTTTTTTCGAGGAACGCTGTACGGAGTAGCGAGAGTTCATTTGATAAGGGAAAAAGAGATGTAATGTAGCCTTGTGGTCAACTTCCGTAAACTTTTGCAAAATGACAAAGTATTCTTCGTATTTAACGGGAATGAAATGTCACGAGCTGAGGATTTTACGATCCGTAAAAAATGAGAGCAGAGAAACTTTATTGTAGCGACAGATGATTAAATTAGCCTGTTGGGTATTTTTTTTTTTTATTCTTTTTCATCGCTTACGGGGCTAAATGTCTCTTTGCATTTTAACAATAATAATTCACCGACGGCAATCGCAATATCCTAAAGATAAGTCCCTGTTGTTATCTATGTTTTTTTTTGTTTTTTTTTTTGTTTTTTGTCTGTCTTGTTACACCGACTCTTGCTTCGAATAATTATTTAACGTACATTTAACAGCCAAGAAATTACCGCAAGACGTCAATCCACGTGGCGTCTTTGCTTGCAACGAGTTGGACTTGAGGGAAGTGCAAGTTTATGGGTTCGATTATGACTACACGTTGGCATGTTACAAGCCTAGCATGGATTATCTGTTATACAACTTAGGTCGTGATATGCTTATTAAGAAGTATAAGGTTAGTTGAACGACAGCTCAATTACTCGCGGCACTCATTGCTTATTGAAATAAAAGCTGACAAAACGGATGGAACGGCGGATCGAATGTCGAGTAGTCGGACTGTCTTTTGACAAGTCATTTGATTATTCGTAAGCCGTTCTTTCTTCCATCGGTCTCGAGTTTTTTGCTGTGACAACAAAAGGGCGCGATTAAACGTAAAAAGAAGAAAAAAAATTGTCGAGTCAATTGAAGATGAAAGTTGTGCCGATTCACGGATTAGCTACACACGTCGTCACCCTTAAAAAGCATCGGAAAATAAACTTACTTTTCACGCGCATTATGTTGGGAATTAAAAAGCCTTGGGCGTCGCGAGACAATTGAAGTGATCTGATGGGGCGCTTAAATAAATTGCTTTCTTCTTGCGAGTCGACTTATTGCAAAACTCTACTTCGGCCAATTAACAAATCGATAATTTGACAATGACAGAGGCACCGATCGACAATTTCGCTTGAGCGCGCATTTAACCGGCGGCACATGCACATACGGCACAACCCACTGCCGTACGTGTCTGTGGACATTCGAGCATTGAACTGCCAAAGCTCCTTCGCTTAAAGTCCCCGACAATCGTCATTGGCTGCCCGCGAGAGCCTCGCAAACTCGGCCGAAATTGCCGTTCAAGTAGCCTCTGCCTCGGCCCCGAAAATCCGCGATTACCAAGCCCAGTAGCCTCGCCCTTAGCGCCCGAGGGCGACCAACCTCATCCCTCCGCAAGCCCGTTAAAACAATGCCTTTCACGAGCAGTACCCCGAGAAAATAGCCGACCTAGAGTACCGCGAGGACTTTGCCGTGCGCGGACTCCACTATGACATTGAGAAGGGCCTACTTCTGAAGCTCGACAGCTTCCTTCAAATCCAACTCGGCGCCGTCTATCAAGGTCTTCATCCTGTGCCCGACGACGAGGTCCTGAGGCTCTACAAGAACCGCATCATACCGATTGCCTACGTCGAGACGCCCTACAAGCACTCGCACGTGAGTCCTGGAGCCTTAGTGTTACGAGGCCGGCCTACTTTATAAGCGCTTACAATGGTTTATAAAGTCGACGCTCGGTGGGCTAGAGTTTCTTTCCTCGCTCGCGCTATTCCTCGCCCCCTCTCTCGATAATCTCAGCCTCGGAACGGGGAGGAGGACGGGGAGGAGGAGGAGGGCCGCGATTGAATCGCTCGGGGACGCGTTGATAAGTGGATGCTCGGTGAGCTCGGGGGCCGCCTCGGAGGCAGTGGGGTGGGTTTCGAAAATCCACGACGATTGCTTGAGGGTAATGAGAGGGCGATGCGCATTGCCAATTGTCATTAGCGACATTGCTGATCGGGTTGTTGAATTGGCTTCGCTCGGACGCGCGAGAATTTGGTTATGAGATTACAATGGGCATTCGGTGGCTCGACGCGTCTCTCGCGAAATTTGACCTTCGGGTACGGCCTATCGGGCAGATAATATAAAAGAAATGGCCGACGCAGCAGCTCTTAATTTTTATTTCATAATTGAAGCTCGGCTGGAGGCTATTAATAAATTGCGCTTTACGTCGAGCAATTACATTACTTTTGCATACATTTTATTAATTTCATTATCTCAAATCACTTTATTTATTATTTTAAAATTACTCTAAATGTGAATATCCCCCCCCCACCCTGCACTTTATGAGCAATTTGATTATTTAATTTCTTCTTTTAGCTGTGACCTTATTTCTCAATAATAAATTATTTTTAAAGCGATCAGGAAATTATGTGACGTATGCGTACACGCGCGCGCGCGCGCAAATATATTATATGCATATGAATATATATGTGTGTGTGGGTATATACACTATTCGTATCAATGCAACTTAATAATACTTTTAATGGAAAGTAAAATGTCAAATGTGTACGCAATTTATGGCGATAAGAGCGATAAAAGGTATATTATGGAGTGGGGTGGAGAATGCTCTTAAAAATATCCACGGGAACCAATTAAACAACTATTACGTTTTTTTTCTTTTTTTTCATTATATTATTGAAGCATCCGGTTGATGTTTATAAGACACCTTCTTAACACTTTGTATTTCCATTACTCCCAATTTCAGCCAATTTCCTCTGGATGCAATAACAATTGCGAGTTACTGTGTCCCCTATTGTATATACACACATGTGCCTGTGTCCTTCGCGTTCTAATGTCTACACATCTACCAACTTGTTATTGCAAAAGCAAAAAAGCGTTGATGATAGATTGACTGAAAATAATGAGAACGTCGACAATGATAATTTATTTTAAAATCACATTTCGTGCAACTTCTTTTCCACTATCTTTTTGCATGTCTTGGCTCTCTTCAATGTGTGATTCGCCGATTGCACCGCAATTTGAGATATTAGAAGGTAAGTCGTACAAAATAAAGGTGAACTTAAGAATTGTTTGGCGTGTGCAGTTTTCCTGAATGCTTTTACAATTTTAGTATGCTGTGCTCATTGCATCGTGAAGATATTATTTCCATCCTCCATTGGGTATCAGATTCCATTTACGTAGCTGCAATTTTCATTTTATTAAATCCCTACCACTAAGCCCACAATTTCTCGATGATCGTTCGCTCGTTAATTGGAGCCCACATTGTTTATAAACTCACGCGCATTACTACATCTCCGTTGGAAATTAGAAATAGAAATGCATCGCGCCAACTTAAACATACATTAACCTTTTGCTACACCTTAACGATAATAATAATAATAATAATAACGTGGAGTGAAAAGTGGGATGAAAATTTTGCGAAACTTATAAAATGATGTAATGGTCGTGACTATTTCTTTTCCTGTCCTATTTGTCGGAGCTTAAAAGCCTTCAAAGTATAAATTCAGAGTACAATAAATTTCACTCTGCTGTCCGCTATGAAAGCAACATTGCGCAACAATAATTAATGGCTTATAGTCGGTTGACATTGAGGGATAGAGTGCGACAGACCCACTTAATGCGCAACAATGTAAATTACATGAGAATTAATACTTATTGGCGAGCATTAATTATGCAAGTGTCGCGGATACGCATACAGAAATACGAAGTGCATAATACAATCAATGGGACTTCAATCTCTTTTTGCTGCACACTCGATAAACTCGCATGAAATGTCATCTCACAATTGGCAAACATATTAAAGACTTAATGTTGACAAATTCTCTTGCGTAAATGGTCGGTTAAGATCTCGGTGTTTATCCTTAAAATTTTCAATAAAATGCAAACGTCTCTCTTCACCATCCATTAACGAAATTCACCAAATCCTCGCATTAAAAAGGCATTCCAAATTACAACGATGAAACGTTGAAAATCCAATGTACTGACTAATCGAATATAGTTTAGTTTAGCATTATTTGGCCTCATTCAAGAGCAAAATATCCATTGATAGCCTCGACGCATTACCACAAAAAGGTACTAATTATCATTCTCCTCGATTGATAAGGACGACACATTATTAAAATCCATACATTATCGATGTGCATTGAAGCGGTGATGGAATGCCGCGCAATTTCGGCTCAAGGTTTGGCGTTGTTTTGCAGGACGGCGTGCGCCACACGAAAATGGTCCAGCTGGCCGATCTCTTCTCCGTGCCGGAAATGGCTCTGCTGTGCAACGTCACCGAGTACTTCCTGCAAAATCACATCGACTACCATCCGGAAATTCTCTTCAGGGACGTGAAGGTACACGCGCAACCTCTCCCAATCAATTATCCCAATCTAAAGATCCGAATGAGATGGTCGTTGGTGTAGTTTTGGCGCGCTCGTGGCGCTCCATTAAAAAGTCCATTTTTAACTCCATTAAAATAAAAACTTGCCTTCGCCACGATGTTGGGGGCAACGCGACGAGAGCTTTGCTCATTCATTAGAACCACGAACGCTCCCCTTCTTCTACCCAACTAGACTTCATCGGATGTATTATTATCATCGCGACGATCGGCAAACGATCGAACGATCGATTTAAGCAATTTAATAATGATTACTCGCGCCCATTTAGAACTCGGTGCAGAGCTGCCATCCAATAATGCACAAACGCGTGGTCCAGAACGTCTCCGAATATTTGGAACAAAATAAGGATCTCGCCAAGTTCTTCAATCGCCTTAAGGACGCCAATAAAAATATGTTCCTCGTTACAAACAGCCCGTATCCATTCGTGTAAGTCACGTAATTTGCAACTTTATTGCGATCGTTATACTTCAATGCAGTAAGTGTACACAACTTTTATGGCTTATAACTGCCGAGTTGTTTTCTAAATTAAAATTAAGAAGAGAAATTTTATAATCGTCATATTTACAGCCTGTCCGAAATAATTGCCCTTAAATCGCGCTCGATAATACATCCCTAAAGTACATTTATAAATATAATTGTTAGCAGCTAAAAGTGGATTATTAAAGAAAAAGGTGAAGAGGAAGAGCAGCAAATGTTTTCCCGCGCATAAATTTACAAAGGAAATTTTTCCGCTTTCACTTCGAGGCGATTAAAGGCTTTATTTCCCGTTTCTGCTCAAATAAATAAACACACTGGCATTTATTATCGAGCTATTATTTCTACGGGGCAGCGCATTGTCTATTATAGTAATTTTTATTAATTCACTCGGGCAGGAGAGAAGCGTCGCAGTCCCAGATGCGTCGAAAAAATTAAATTACTATGCCGAGCCTTACAACAACAGGTTACTCGACTTTTTTTAAACATTGATTAATAAATCTCGCAGATTATATCCGAATGCCTACTGTTTTCGCAGATACGAAACTCCCGCGCATATTTTATATTCAGTCACGGTAATTGACTTTCAATTAAAGCTTCTTAACAATATCGTCCGTGTGTAGGAAAAAGAATGCCACGTCAAGTAAAGTCTTTTTTTTTTTTTTTGCACAAGAGCCAATACAAAAAGAAAAGAAAAGAAAAGATTGCCTGCAAAATCAGAATATTATTACTTGAATTTAAAGCGAAGAGCCATAAGCACAGGAGGGCCGTGGTTAAGAAGTAAATGCTCGGTCGATAAGATCGCGGAAACTTTTTAGCGAGCATTATTTGAAACAAAGTTTAACAATCCAGTCGTTACTCGCCATAACCCGCGAGCGGCAACAAAAAAAGTAAAAGCGCGACGGCCAAACGATAAGGATGCAGTTGCAAAGATTTTCGCAACGAGCCAAAAGCTGCCGCCCTCCTCCCCCTCCCCCCATAAGCCCCGCATGCAAAACGCAGCTCCCGGCGATAAACGCGAAGGCTGCCAAGAGTTGGCGGCCTTAGGTCACCATTAGAGCCCATCTCACCGAGGACGTTGCCACTCTGTTGGGACAGGGACCGGGGTATGCGCTTCCTCGTCGGCGACGACTGGATGGACTACTTCGACGTGGTGATCGTGCAGGCGCGCAAGCCCCGCTTCTTTACCGAGGAGTCGCGGCCCCTGCGCATCTACGACGAGAAGAACGAGACGCAGCTGTGGGACCGGGTGACCAAGCTCGAGAAGGGCGTGATTTACCTCGAGGGGACGGTGAAGCAGCTGCAGGACGCGACGGGATGGCGGGGACATCAGGTGCTCTACTTTGGCGACCATCCGTACAGCGACCTCGCCGACGTGACGCTCGAGCACGGCTGGAGGACCGGCGCCATCATCAAGGAGCTCGCGGTACGTACTATTTACGTACTCTCTTCTTGCTCTCCGGCGTCGCCCTTACTTGAGCGAAGCTAACGAGAGTGGTCGCCAAGGACTGGAAAAGCGCCCCTTTCCCGCCCCGAGCTGCTGATCAGCGAGTGGATATTCCTCTCGAGCGCACCTTATTAATTCTCCATTAAAACGGACGTCAGAGTAAACTAGTTCCACGCCATTCTTCCATTCTCATGTGCGCCCAATGCCTCCATCAGCCTCTCCATTATATTCGACTTTCACTTTAGCAAACCAGTCGCTATTCTCCCCTCCCCCTCCCTCTCTCTCTCTCTTCGAGCTCGCCTTCCTTCCCACGATCTAAATGATGCCGCGGATGTCATAAACTCCCCTCCTCCTCGAGCACAATATCAGCAACAGCCTAGCTTATCCTATTTTACACTGTTTGCATCGAAAGTAAAACAATCTCTTAAAAAAGTAACTTGCATTTAAGAAAAGAAGTCCACGAAGAGGGAGAGAGAGAGAGAGAGAGAGAGAAGTGAAGCATGTGCCTCGTGCTGCAGAAATGAATGAACTTTCTTTATTGCGAGGAAAATTTAATTGGCACTAAAAGGAGAAAATTCCATTACAATTAGCTTCATTTTATGCTACCGTTATTTATTTGCGGAGCAAATATTATATTTCAAATCGGTTCCAATGACAAAAGTATCCATTAACGATAGTTTTACCATTTCAGACGAGAAAGAATGCTTGCCTACATACTCACACACACACACACATTAATTCATTAGCGTGATATTTACATTTTAATACATTTGCTGGATATTGTTGGTGTGAAACGTCGAGATCTCGTTTTAAAAGACGCAGAATCCATTAACGGCCAATCTAATCTCGAGTGCTTGCTGTTGATTTTTGATTCTCCCAATCCGAATAACAATCGTACCATGGCTCGCAAAATCCAACGAAGCCCGCATGACACGAGGCAACAACGACAATCCTCCTCCACCCCCCACCCCACCCCCCCGAGATTGCCAATGAGAAGCCGCCCATAAATTTGTCTAACCAGCTGCGAATCCGTTCCCAGCACGAGATCGAGACACTCAACCAGCGGAAGTTCAAAGAGAACGCCAACTGGCTGCAGATGCTGACGGGCCTCATCGAAGATCACCAGAACGTGAACGGACCCGAGGCCGAGGCCGAGCTCGCCGAGTGGATAAAGGAGCGGGATCGGCTGCGCAACGAGATCAAGCGAGTGTTCAATGAGCAATTCGGCTCGGTGTTCCGCACCTACCACAACCCCACATACTTCTCCCGGCGACTCTTCCGCTTCGCCGACATCTACATGAGCTCCATCACGAACCTCCTCTGCTACTCCTCCAGCCACACCTTCTACCCGCGACGGGGCGTCATGCCCCACGAGTACACCAGCTACTTCATGTAGGCCGAGGCGGCCGACGCGGACGCGCCTTCGTACCCTGGCTCACCAGCCCACCATACGTATTATATACTCCGAGCCAGCCGCACCATCTCCTCCCCTTCTCCGAGGAGTTTTGTGGCAATGACGGACGCTCCGAGGCTCGCGCTTCCTCTTTTCTCTCTCTCCACTCCACTCGCTCTTTCACTTTCTCCTTCCTTAATCGATGGCTTTGGCTTTAGCGGACGAGCCCTCCCTCGCCCACCCGATCTTCTGACCTTCGTTTGCAGTGCTTTTCTTGCTCCAGTCCATACATCTCCAGGTATTTCGCAAATTTTTATTTGCTGCTTTTTACCTTGTTATCTGTTCCTTTTTTTGGCTCTTTGTCTCTGCCCCTTAAAGGCCCTCGCTTAGCATTTTAAGGGTCCTCGGTGCTAAGCTACTGCAATCGACGCGTTGGAATATTTCGTGTAAACGATTCGGCTTTTACCGGAGATGCTCGGACCGAAAGTACAATTATTTGCAATTCTCAATTGTCTCTCTCACTTTTAATGGTCTTGGCTAATTATCATTCTCTATTTCTTTGCTCACTCTCTCCCTTTTCTCTCTCTCTCTCTCTCTCTCTCTCTCTCTCTCTCTCTCTCTCTCTCTCTCTTTCCCATTTCTTTTTTCGCCAAATTAAAATTCCTCGAATATTCTTAACCCGATGATAATCGACGTTGAATTGCGCTCGCGTTTCGCACACGTGGCTATGTCGCGATATGCATATTTAATCATGTTTTTTTTTTTTTTTCTTCATCAAACCTATTCGTGAAATGTGTATTGAGATTTTATCCCGGTGTTATTGAGCGGTAACAGGAAATTCTAACGTTACAAACTAGTCTACAATTTTTGCCAAAAAATGTTCAACCATAGCTTACGTAGAAAGTATTTTGTAGTTTCTCATTTTTTTATTTTTGTTTTTTTACACATTTTTTTAACCCCGAGCGCAGACCTTTTCCTGTGCTTTCCTTTACGCCCCACGAGGATAAAGAGGAACTGTTGTAAAATAATAGCTCTCGAAGTTTCGGTGAAAGCAAGTGGATTCGTATTGCTTTTAGGTTACCGTAATAGTGCTACGCACACGCGCGCCAAGTAACGAAACAATAACGAAACACCGATTGATATTGACAGCTGCCGCTGCTTTTCCCTCGCGGACGCTAATCACGAGCCCAAGCTCCTCTCGTCCCACGATTAACAATCGTGGAAGGCGAAACGAAAACAATAATCCGACATGGGCGTCGAGTCATTGGTCGCGCGTTGCAATGAGAACGATCGACTGACGTAAGAGAAGGTAACACACAAACAATACGAGATGCCATTATGTCCCCATTCCCTCGCTCCTATGCATCCACTTGTTTTCCTTTTTATTTTTTATTTTTTGTTTAGTTACTCCCACCCGCCCCCCTCCCCGCCCTTTAGCTGATTAGCGATTCGCAATAATGATGACGTTGCGGGACGCTAATCGATTGTCGCGCGCGAACCGTACAATGTGCCTCCCGAGCGCGCTGCTCGCCAAGAAAAACGGAAGCGCGAGGAAACATTTTACCGCCAAGTATTCCGATGCAACGAAGAGGAAAGAAACGCACAAATAGCGCCTGTCGCGCAATTAAGTGGAGTGTACCAGCAGCGGATTAAGAGGCTCGCCGACGACGAGCGTGTGTGCGAGCGAAAATGGAATTCCCTGCTGGTGAATCGAGATGTAAACGATAATTCTCGGCTTCTGCCACGTCTCGTTAACACTTTCGTTATGCCTTATCTTTCTTCTTTTTATCAATTTCTTCATATAATCTAATTTATACTTCACTTTTTTTTTACTTATTTATTGGCGAGGCTCTGCTCGCAACAATTCGGAGATAATGCGATCAAATTGTATCGGCGATGAGCATGTATAATATAGCATAAACAATATGCATCGAAAAGGAATCAAAATGTTTAATAATAAAATGTTCGCTCTCGAGCTTGTTAATGCCTTATAGTCAGAAATAATAACGAACCATGTATAGAATATTTTTTTTCACGTCAATGTTAAATGCTGTTGAATCTAATGTATACACACACACGCGTGTATATATATATATATATATACAGTGGATGAAGAAAAAAAATATGCAATTTTAATAAACACGCTGTGCTTGGTTAGAAGGTAATGTGCATAAGATCCCGAAAGACGTGGATTGAGCAAACTAATAATTAGGATATATTATTGAATTAATTGTTCAAATGATTCTGTGACTATATTGGAAATAAGGTGAATGATAAAAAGTAATGAAATTTTATATGAACGCGAGTACGTATAATGTAGTAGCGAAGTAATATAGTAAATAAGGGCGTTTAGTGATATATTTAAAAAAGAAAATTCGCCAAGAGATTATACCGATGATAATTAACTTAGCAAGTAAAAGACAGTTCTCTTATAAAAAAAAGTATATTTTAAAAATAGTAGTATCAGCGTATCACAGTTGTTTTTATTAATCCCACTGTTAAAATTAATTGCATCGATCAGTCAGCTATAATATGTTTATAAAGTTTTATTATTATGCAAGCATTTGTAATGAGAATGTGCGCATAAATGTATATTAAGTCGATGATGACTAATAAAAGTGACTGTCGTCAGTCGAAAAATTCATTGGCTGCAACTTCATTCGAAACAGTGTTCTCTAAAAATACATTATCAAGTTCAGCAGTACTTTATAAATAATACAATAAAAATAACAAGTGGAACGGTCGATAATATGGAGCCTCTAGTAATAATTTATCATCCTCGTACTTGGAAAATATTATGTTGGTAAATTTATTAAAATGTCCCAGTCAGAAATTAATGGCAAAGATGCTGAATTATCGGTCGACGCCAATGTGCAAGAAGAAAAAAAGAGGAAAATTAGCTTGCTGGAGGTACAAAAATTACTAAACTGTCCAAATCATAAGATAACGAAGACACCGCAAGACTGTTGTCGCACACACGTACGTATCGATTATTTCCTTTAGCATTAAAATTTTTGCCTTACTTTATTAATATTATAATTTTCTTTCTCCCTAACCCTTATAATACTGCACATTTACTAGTGATATTTCAATTGCGTAGTGTTGAGCAAAAGAATTTATTTATTTTTTTTTTTTATATAACATACAATCTATGTGCATACATTATTTTCCAAATTCCTAATTACGTTTACTAATGCTTTTCTTTATTTTTTTTTTTTTTTTGTTAGTGCCACGAAAACAATAATTGTACGCAACATTTTAATTTAAGACTTGTTAAATAATATTAAAAAAATTTCTAACCTAAAATTAATGTTAAAAAATCTTTAATACGTTACATTTATTTTTACAAAATACTTTCTCTAACATAAAATCAAATTAACGAAACGCAAGAGAAGACGAATCGAACATGAAATACTATAGACAATTCAAATGCACTCATTTAAATTCAATTGTCATAAAAAAAAAATATTTCTCTTTACAAAAGCTTAAAACACTTTATAATTTAATTTTTATGGGAATACCAAGTCTCGTCGCAGTCTTTACCTTCACATTTTATTACTCTATCCTATCAATTTTATGAAAATATCTTAAATAATGTTTATTAATATATGCTTATTACTTATATTATTTATGCGTAATTAATGTTCGTTTCAAATTTATTCACCGTATTATACTTATATACAAACTTATAGTCTATAAAGTATTACGACTAATTATATATAAAAAATTGTAAGATTAAATCAAACTTGGCAAATTTCAACTTTCATCTACTCTTTAAAAATCCGTTTGTTTTAAGTTTTATTTTGCCTATATCTTATAATTCTTAAAATCCGTCTTATAATTTAAAAAGTTATATCTCTTATAAAAAGGAACAACTCTACACAGACCTTAACTAATACTATTTAAAAGATGCTTCGTTAAAAGAAACAACTCAATTCAATTTAGACAAAGCTTAAAGGCCAAATTAAAATTAGTTCAATCAAGTTGAACCAACAATATAACAAAGTTACACACAGTTAATGCAAAAATGTGCATCTTCAATTTGTTGAGAATGTCAGCGTATTTACAATCCCTCATTACACTGCTGCTCCTCCACATTTCTTCTATTCCCAACAAATCTTACGTAGAATAGTCGAAACAATCCCCGTATCGCACATACCCACCACCATCCAACAACATACGGCAAACCATATGTGCAATGGCGTACCACCACCGAAACCAATAATTTTCATTCATTAACATCCCGAACCCCAATTAACCCCACGAGCACAATCTCATAAGCCTACAAAAATATTATCCACGATTGCTCTCATTCACGAGAAACCGTCCATAAATGGCCCTCGCGTATAAGCAACTGGACACGACTTCGGATACGGACTCGCTCGCTGACTCCACGATGAGCTCGATGATGAGCTCGACGATGGAGAACCCGGACGAGAGCGACGACGACGACTCCCCGCACTATTGTCCCTCGGATAACATTGGCGTCCGCAGCATGTCCTTCGACTTCCCCTGCGAGAAGTGTATCGGCGAGCTCGAGGCCAAGGCCTTTGCCGCGATCCTGCACGAGGCTGTGGCGAACCTCGAGATTCTTCGAGGCACCGTGCAAATGTCCAAGAGCCACGAAGACTCGGAAGACAGCAGCAAGAGCCAAGGCCTGCCAAGCCGAATAACCGTGAGGAAGAAAAATAGCTGCTCGGCAAAGAACGAGAAGGAGATGTTTTTCGGGGAGGACGCGGGATTCGAGCCCGTGGAGCTTAGCGTCCGAGATAAGCTGCTGAGGGACAGGTATAATAACGCACACTGCACTCCATATATATATACACACACGCGCACACACACACGCACACACACATACATGCATGCGCGCTCACACACACGCACACACACATGATATACAGACTCGTGTATGTTTGTATACATTTCATTACAATCTCCCCTCGCTAAGCTCTTTTCGCTTATCTTACTTTTTCATTTTATTTTCTTTGAGGGTTTGTACAGAAATGCTCTTTGCATTACGGGCATTGGCTTTCGACGATTCAAAGCTTATTTACGAGCTAATCGTCCTGGGCTTTGAAAATCAATTTTTTTAAATTATTCCCATTGAGATTATTGCTGGTAATGCAAGCGTACCTGATGTGCATTTATTGTTGCAAAGAGAAGCGAATGAAGTGTTTGAGCCTCGACCGATTGATTATTGAATTAATTCATTCATTAATTCGACCAATAATATTATTACAATAATTCAACTGATTCTATATTTTTAAGCAATCAATTTTTTTCAGAAGAAAATCGGCACAAATCTCGTTGATTCGATAATTTCTTTAATTAAAAGGATTGAAAATTGCAATCGTAAGTTTATAAAGAAAAATTCTTAAACTCCTTACGAATTCTTTATAAGTAATGCCATTGTAAGTTAATAAACCCTTTGACTTAATTATTACGAAGTTTAGTCCAAGTTTCTGGGTAGTATAAACTGCTTGATATCTAATATTCTTTTCCGACATAAAATTTATAAATTAATATTCATACATTTATAATATAGTTATAGAAAAAGCTACTGAGATACAAAATCTTACAAAAAAAAAAAACTGATTCAGTATTTATAAACAAAAAAATTTCATAAATGTATATAAAGTAACTGACAAAGCATGCTATGCTTATATAGTTTTAATAATTTGTGTGCGTTCGTGCGTGCGTGTGCGTGTGTGCGCCTCTCTATACACTTAGATATTACACACAATATAAACAATATAGAAATTCACCAAACACATTGCCCAATTTATTAATATTATTTACGCATACTCGTCTACATAAACTAATTTACAACCTATTATTTTCATTGTTTTCATGTAAAAATAGTTTTATAAGTTTATAATTTTTACATATTACATAAATATTTACATACCTAACCTTTGGCATTCTCTTCACTATGAAAATATAATTATTGATAATACTGAACAACATTTTGTGAATGAGTGATAAACATTTACACTATAATTTTATCACAAAGCTTGTAATTTTCAATAGTGAATTACATAATAATAAAGTTTTCATCAATATTTGATAAACATTATTACTTACAATAGTACCTAATTTAATTTTTTGATATTTTTATATCTATAAACAATATATATATATATATATATATTTATTTATGTATTTATATAAATAAATAAATATAAATGACTATTTATGTATAATAAAAGTTTTAATTTTGAAATCGAATAAGTGCATATGTTAAAGAAAAAATAATTGCAAATTATTCAATTTGTATTTAAAACATACTTTTTCAAAAATACATAATATAGCTGTCATCCTATTTTCATTAAAATATTTATTTGTAATTATAAAACATAACTGCATACATAACAAATTATAAAAAATATTTATTATTTTCAATAACTATCAAACAAAAAATCGGCCAAATTTAATTTCTTTTATATCTAAATATTGATTAAATCTGGTTTTTGGCCTCTTTTGTCAATATAAATAATTGATAAATAACATAAATAAAATATTCATTATTATATACTTTTTCTTGTACAAAGATGTATTTATTTCTCAGCGACTTAGCCTATAATGTTTTGCATAATGTCGCTTGCGAACTTGAGAGCAATAATAGCTGTGATTTTCTTAAAAATGAAGTCGGTACAATTATCAGATCTAAAGAGAAAGAGTGTAAGATTAAGGTAAATCTGAAGATCTGGTCGGATTTAGTTTCGAAATTACGATCATTGCAAAAGAATCTGGAAAATGATTTCGAAACAAATAAGGAAAAGTATTTAAAGGAAATAAATGAATTGGCTAATAATATTGACAACTCGTATTGCGCAAACATGGAAGAATTAGGTATAATATCTCATTGCGCTAATTTTACATGTTCATTATCGTATGTTACATATCGTTATTGTTTGAGTAAAGATTACATCGTAAGAAAGGAAAAATCAAAGTTAGAGCAGCAAAATCTACGATTATCAATGCAGGAAGACGAGGTGCTAAATGAGATCAAAAAATTGGAAAAGGAGAGAGCCATCGACGCGAAAGTTACCCGAGAATTGTGCAATTACTGGCAATCAGTAATAAATTCGCACGAGAATGAGATCGTAAATTGGACAAATCGATACAATACTGAAATAGAAAAACGCCAAACCCAAATCAATGCCCTCGAGGTATTTTTATTTTATTTACAATGTTTTATTCTAATTCTATTAATAATCGCTCGCCGCTGAAACCCGAGTTATTCAATGTTACTATTTTACAAAGAAAAAATAGAATTTTGTGTTTAAATTGTACGTAAAGTTATCCTTAATCGCTGCTGCCGAATAGAGTTCTGTAGAGTATGCAAGAAAAATGCATCAACTACGATATTATAAACAGTTTTGTATATACTGACTTTTTATCTAAAAGGTTAAAGGCAAAATAATAAATAATAATAAGCCAAAGCAATAGCTACCACTACCACACATAAAATTATCGCTACGAATTTTTACGAAATCTTAGCATACTGTTGTGGCATTGGTAAGAAAATCATAATAAATTGGTTTTTCATTTTTATTGATATAAAAGCAATTGGATTCTTTATAATCGTAAAATAAAAAAATATGTTATTTTATATCCTTACTGTACGGCTCTTTCCATCTCGTAGGAAAATATCGAAGAAACGAAAAAATTCCTCGTGGAATCACGCAAATTATACAATGAGAGGCAGATAGTCGTAGATAAATATTTGGAGGAGAAGAAGAAAGAGAGTGACGAAATGGAATACTGGAAAAACATAAACGACTGGGCAACGGTTATTCAAGCCGTTTGGAGAGGATACATGGTGAGACATAAATTGGGACGTTTCGCAAAATTAGGGCGTAAAAGGTCAAAAAGGTCAAAAAAGTCGAAAAAAAAAAAATTAAAAAATCGAAAAAATGATGAAAAATAAACGAATGTTATTTCGTATGAAAGTATATGAATTAATGGTATATACACTTGTAATTCCAAAAACAATATAATACATATATTTAACAATAAGTCACTAGTCGCTTAATTTTCGTATAAATAACTCGTGTATATATATATATATATATATATATATATATATATATATATATATATATATGTATATATATATACATATACTTAAACAATTGTTAGAACAATTTGATTACAAGTAATATTTATATTTGCCAAGGTTTGCCAACGAAGTATTCTTCAATTCTTCAAAATAGTCACACTATAAACATTGGATTATTTCTTCTCGAATTTTTGCCCAACTCTGTATCAAACTCGCGGCAGATCTCTCGCTTATTTATCAAAATCGTTAAATAATAAAAAGCCTTTGTTGTAAGCTGTATTAACAGAATTCTTCTCAAGCATCTAATTAATCATGGATACCATGCTTCGAAGATTCAAAGACTGTAAATCAAAATTCTTTATTAACTCACTGGTCTCCAACGTGTATAAGAAGAGATCGTTTAAACTCGTAGATATGCTCAACATTATCAACCTAATGGTTTTAAAATATTACTTGCAGTATTTATGTCTCACACATCTTAAGTCTATATTTCAATTAACAAAGAAGATATATTGTCCTCGATCATCTCAAAAGCCATGTAGATCTGAGGTTAGCATAGAAAAATATACATAAATATAGGAGTGGTAGTGTACATATACAGTACATGCGATTCTTTGCTCCGTGTGTGATTGTTTGCCTGGGCCCATTTTTCAGTAAAGGATTCTAATCTCGAGACAAGATATTAATTAAGTAATTTCGAGTCTCGACTTTTCGTGGCAGAACGAACTTTTATCCAAGTATCTAACAACTTACATTGGCAAAGTGACGCTTGGTTGGAACTCCTCTTTATCAAATCCAATCGTGATTGATGAAAATTATGTCGAATGTCAGTTTGAGAGTAATGTCTTTTGTAATGAAAATCAATTTTTTGGCAATGTAATACACTCGACACACTTCCTTGAACACATTCCAAACAGTGCCAGAGCAGTTGAATAATAATTCAACGCTAACATGCTGTATACTCTGAGCGCATCATCGTTAACAGGTTTTTTTTTCTCGATCGGTCTTTCTTTCGATATATATATATATATATATATATATATATATATATATATATATATATAAATAAGATATATATATATATATATAAAGATATAGCTAGATATGACAAATGGATGATTTCAAAGTACCAACTACGTCTATGTACACTATGCTATATCCAATTGGAATTCAAACGAATTATGATTATACCTGGTTTTGCAGAATCTCTTCGGCAACAATTAATTAGTCGATCTATTAACAGTAAAGCCATCCGAATTCAATCAAGACGGCTTTGAAAAATACATTGATTGTAATATCTTTGTTTAATCCCATCATTGCTGCTCCTACCATTTAGTTATTAACTTTCGAGTTGGTATGTACAGAAGAGAGTACAAGCAACCAGACAGCGAGTTAATAGTGATTTGTCTGTAGAATAACATTCAAAACCGCCGAGTTGTCAAGTTCCCTTGATATTGATTTGCACATTTGTTTTACTTGCCAACAAAGTATGCGTGATCATGATATCTCGGTCGGTCCGTTACGATTATTCGGAAGACGACGATCTCGGACTTCCTCTAGAAGCAGTAAACCACACAAGGATGAGAGATAGTGATTCTTAATTGAATAAATAATTTGCCTCTGTCGATAAATACAAAAACGAGTGAAAACAGTACCTCTGAAGCAGGCATTGCATTAACGCTTGACACATATATATATATATACATATATAGATATATGTATATAGATATATGTATATAGATGTACGTATGCATATGTATCCCCTTTGAAGAGAAGTTCCCTCATTCCCTTTTCTTCCTCATTTTCGCTCAATCAAGTGTGTGGCAGCACTTCTCATTCATTCAACGGGTAACAAACCATGTGTTTCACAGTTAATGTGTCTCGAAAGTATTATCAAGAAAAGGAATGACAAAATAATTGATTGAAGGCTGCTTCGTCTTTCTCTAGTCGCGTCATTCGATTTGTTCCCTTTTTCGTTACAATTCTTCTCTCACTCGGGTATGATGAATGCAAGATGTAAGGCGAATGCTTGCTTCGAATGTCTGTGTACTTAGTAATCGAGACGATCAATAGCAAACACACATGTTATAGATCAAGATAAAACAGCTCTCGTCTCAGCCAACACAATTATTGCATATAAACGACACGCACGCTGCACTGACTTGAGAGGAGTCTTTATTCGTTTATTTCATAAGAAAATCAACAACACCGGATATGGGTAAAGAAGTAAAAGCAATTTATAAACAAAATAAAGAAAAAATAATCTACCCATAGCCGACGTCTGGATGCACAGTTTCACAATGTAAATTATAAAAATACGTCGTCTTCATTCAATCACTTGATTCACGTGGAAGTATGTATAATTATTCCTATTTTTTTTTCCGTCTAATCGGCCGAATAACAAAAAAGAAAGAAAAAAAAATAAATTCACATCAATTATTTTTGGAACGTGCAAAGGCGGGCTCTAGTTATAATTTATTTCTCAGTCACTTTAACAATAACTTTACTTTTTCTTTGAGCTCCCTGTATCTTTAAGCAGCAAAATTTGTATCGATCGAGCTAATTTAACGATACAACTCTGGTGATTTTAGAAAGTATTTTTCGAGCTTTTCCTTAAAATTTATATCAACACCCTTAAATTCTCATTCGTTTATCTGTGACTAAAATGTATATCATTCATAATGCTAGGTAATATAGATAAAAACCCTGTTTTATTATTTAAGAAGCAATTGGTTAATTCTCATTGAATGTTAGAAAACATTAAAGGCGTTGTTACCATGTCACAATGTAGTAATGCAAAACCAATTTTCTGCTGTTTTTCAAATTTCAAAATACAATTATATACATATCACACCATAATTTTATACTATAGGATCAAGGAAGTAGCATTTTCTATTTAAAGATTTAATAAATTTTATTGTTCTTATAAAGAAAATATCGAATTATATCAAATCTCAGTACGATTTCATATACTAAATTTCAATGCCTGTACAATGCAATTTCTGTAAACATCTTATGAAAAACACTTTTAACGTACAAAGTTGCACTGAAAATTTGATATACCTAATAAGGATATTAACTATTAGGATATTTACGTCGGATTAAACAGTTAAAAGTTCTAAAATTGGAAAAAAACCGCCGATTTGACAAACCACTTAAATAAATCTAATTAGATAAAACCTTCACTCACATATCAATATTTGCAGCGAAAAAAATTAAAAAAAAAATACTCTTACAAAAATTATAAAACGTAACGTTTCGTACAACTGCAAACTTTTTTACTGTTTTGATATTATGATTATAAACATATAATGACGAATGCATTCAATACAAATATAAATAAATATTCTGAAGCGGGACTTTGTGAATCGATGATGAAGACGAGCTTTTAAATCAACTCAAAATTACCTCATCGCTTTTCCCAATAAAATCATCGATGTCGATGGGAACTTTTATAAAAACAATTTTTTGCACTCCTAGCAGAAGCAGCTCCTTTTTGAATTTTGGTAAGATTTTAAATGCATACGAAATAATGTTACTGTAGTTTGAAAGGAAATAAAATCACCAGAGTTTTCAATTAAAGTGGAACTTGAATTGGAAGGGCGAACCCTGGAAGTGGTGAAACTCTTGGAAGGGATTAAAGCCTTGGCCCTGGTGCTTGCCGGACTCAGGATCAAGGGGATCCTCGCCTCGATCAAACTTGGCACGCTTCTCATCGTCCGTAAGAACCTCCTTCGCGGCCGCTATGTCAATGAACTTTTTCTCAGCGTGCTTCTTCTCGTCCTCATCCGGGAAATTGTCAGGGTGCCACTTTTGGGCAGCTTTCCTGTACGCTTTGATTATCTGTTGCTTCTTTGCTGTTCGCGGGACGTTTAGGATTTTGTAATAGTCTCGCGACTCGGACAACTTCTGTCGCTGCTGAGCTTTTTGTAAGCCCTGCTTTGCACGCTGAAATTGACCATCGATCTCCAATGCGTCCTTGTAATCTCGTATGGCTAGAAATTAAAGGATAATCAGCTGCTTTATATGGGAAATGAGTATTCGATGTGATTGTTAAAGGGAATTTTCCGCATTAAAATATTGGTAAACAGATGCTTTTAAAATACCCCCCAATGTCTTAAAATAACTTGCCGACAGTGCATGCATATCAAATGAAAAATATGCTTGCAATTTATTGAAATCAGTCATATTTATTATAGTTACTAGTGCGAAAAGAACTATGTATAAATTAAAATGTAAAAGGCGAAAAGTTTTTTAAGACACCTCAAATCAATTGATCATTACCGTACACACGTGTACACCTGTCAGTTCTATGCTTTATAAAGTAAAAATAGCCATAATATTATTTTGTTTTTAAATAATAATTTAAATAATAATATTATTTTCACATAATAATATTCCTTTGAAATCTAGTGAGCATAAAAATAAACCTAATACCATATATACAATCTAAAATTGTGTTTACATAAATGTGTGGATGATTTTAATTGTTTTAATGTTATAAACTTGGCTCAAATTCCAGTACAACAATTAATAAACTTGAAATAAAACCTGTTTGACTTTCACTTTGTCTTAAAGATCTTTTGTATTATATTTTCAAACAAACTATAAAATGATTGAATGCTAAGCAATTCTTAATAAATGTATTCCTAATACATATATATAAAAAATTATATGTTAAATATTTTACACAATATACGAATAACAACAAGATTAAAGTTATATGGATAAATAAAGAGAAAATAATGGAAAATTTATAATCATTTTGCTTGATTTTGCCAAAGAGCCATGTGATTTGCAACTATGTAAAAGTATATCTAACGAGATGTAATTAATGTAGATCTAAAAAACGTGCAATGAATCCGTAATAAATATTAAGTGTCTTATTAAAATGTAATTATAAAAGAGAACATAAAAATTAGTTTTTAGTCAAAATTTATGGATTGTCGCATGAAAATAAACAATTTGCTTTCATCGTAAGCTTGTAATAATTAAAATTCTTAAGGGTTCTCCATAAGATACTAGAATTAATTCATCAAGGTTAAAAATAGTTACTCTCTAGTACAAATCAGAATTCTTATTTTTTTTTGCATTATAAAACATCCATTATAACTAGTATTAAATTTTAACTGCATCCTATTTCTATAAACTCAAACAAGAAATTTCACGATTACTTAACAACCAAAAAAACTTTTCGATAGATAATTCAAATTTCTTTTGTTTTGTTTTTTTTTCTCTCCTCTGTTTGCTCTCCTTGTATTTATGAACAAATGTTGAATGAAAGAACGGTAATTATGAAATACTCACCATCATCAAACATATCGTCTATCAAATATGCCTCGGCACTATCACATAATGTTTCGGGATCTCGTTGAATTTCTAAAACGGCCTTACAATTTGTTACAGCAAGTGGAGCCTCTGAACTGGCAGTATGACATTTACAAAGTAATCGCAGTGCAGTTAACCTAACATTATCTATAGACAATTCTTGCTTAAGTATACGATTTGATTTATCAATACAAGTTTTTAAGTCGTTTGATTCCACTGCTGCTTCCGCATCATCTATCAATTTCGCTAATTTCTTGATTTTTTTGTAAAATGGAAAACATTCATGATGTTCTGGATCTAATTTTAAACATTCTCTAATTTCTCTGTGGATAAGGGGTAATTTTTCTTTTAATTAATAAAAAATAGGCGGCAATTGCGATTAAATTTATGAAAATACATTGATACTAACTTCAGTGAATCTTGAACTTGTCCAAGCTGATATAATATAGTTGCCAGTTCGTAAAATCCTTCGGTATTATCGGCGGTAAGTTTTGTCGTAGATCTAATATCCGACACTGCACCAGCATAGTCTTTTAATTGTATTCGGCACTTAGCCCTTAGCTTTCTGAGATAAGACGACCACGAACAAATTTCAATGACTTGCGTCAACACTGAAATAGTCGACTGGTAGTCACTATTTCTATAAAATGTTTCGGCAGCATTTATACTCTCCCTAGCTAATCTTAATCTGTAAATACCACTAGAAGCATCCTCATGATCAGGGTATACAATGAGCTAAAGATAATATAATTTATCAACATCAATATCAATGTAATGTAACATTTCTATAATTCTATACGATAAATAACAATGCACCGGTTTCTATAAATTTTTAAATCTCATAATACATCTCACGACATTGAAAGATAAAAAGTTTGCTTTTATATTTTCTTATCCAGCGAATAGAAGCGAACGTTACCAACCAAATCTACATAACGACGTTACCCCAGCCAGTTCACAAACAACTAATGCAAAGTAAATATACGCGCGAAGCTGTAAAAGGACGATGACAATTACTCACAGCATTTGTAAAGTCGACTTCGGCAAGATCAAGATCGCCGTTCTTCAAATGCACTTGACCCCGCTGAATCCTCGCGACAGTAAAGTCGGGCTTTAAGCCCAAGACTTTATCGAAATCACAAAGCGCTTGTTTGGCCTTACCCAAGGCCAAATAAACGGTCCCTCTCTTGTAGTAGGTCAAATAATTATTGGGATCAGCCTCTAAAAACAAATGGAACGTCCACTTATTAACCCCGCACAAGCTCGCCAAAAGCCAATTGGCCAAAGCCCCCGCGAAAAGCGACGTACCAACGGCTTCGTGAAAGTACGACAAGGCATCCTGATATCGACCCGAGGACAGGAAATCCGTCCCGAGCTCCAACAACTTATCCAGTCCCTTGGCCGTATTCGCCGTCACTGAAATTGAGGTTAGAAAGCTCCGTGAGTCAATAGATCCAACGACCCTCTCCTCGACGTCCCACTCACTCCCCGACGACGATCCTCCACACACACCCACACCCCTCTCACCACTACTCACCATCGTGGCTGAAATTTAGCAGGACGAGGAGCAATCCGCAACGGTACATGACGACGAGCCCGTGGCAATCGTCAGCCTCGCGTCTCTCTCTCTGCCTTCCCTCTTCCTCGACCACTCGACAGCGCACCTCTCGCCTTATTCAAAATCTCGAATCCGCAGTCGACTGGAGCTTCTACCTCCTGTAACGCCTCCTCCGATCGGCTGCCAGATAAAAAGAGCCCACGAGACACGCACAACAACAACAGTGCGATCGGCCAGTGCCGCTGCCGTAGTCTCGGCCCGACGTCCTCGTCGCCAAACTCATCCGCGACCCGAGCGCAACGCGCCATCGCGTTCGTGGTCCCACGCTATTGGTCCAACGCATATCGCAAGGCGACGAGTCCAGTCTAACCAGCTGGCGCCTACGTCGGCGAGCTCCTCCAACCTCCTCCGGCCAACCCCGAGGTCGGCATTGCAATGCCAGCGATCCGCCCGATTATCTATCCCCAGTCGACGCCAACACCCCCGACCCCCCGAGCGCCCTATACCCAGCTCACCCACTTCCCCGACTCGCAGCATTAGCACTGCTACCGCTGATTACTCGAGTGAGCTAAGTGTGAGCTAAGGGTGCAGCCGATCCGAGAAATTGATTCGACGTCGACTTTTCGATGCCCCAACGTCCCTCGCCCGCCCGCCCCCCTCCTCCTCCTCCACACAAACCCACACCTCCGCGGCCTTTTCAAATCCACGCGCAGACGCATTAATTCCGCCCCCCCCCCGTTATTACGCGCTACGCACGCACACCCACCCACTGCGAAGCGAAGCCTCCCCGCCCCCCAAGGCCAACGCATAACGATTAATTAGGCAGTTTCATCCTGGATTCTCTCGTTGCAATGCGAAAAGACGAGTTTTTTTAAAAAAAGGGAGCCGATATTCTCAAACTAGCCGCCCCTACATTACTATCGTCCAATTGCATCCTCCAATTGCAATTCACTTCGCATTGAGAGAATTGCATATTCTCATAGAAGTGTTGTTTCATTGTTGTGCATTGATTGCATCGGTCAATTGTCGTTTAATTCTCTACAGCATCGACATATTCAATAATTCAACATCAAAATGCTCGCTCGTTTAAAATCTATCCAACACTTATCTCTACCTCATATTTATGTGAAGTGAGCTTGTCAAAATTTTATACGAAAATGAAAGACGAAGAAAAGAACACTCGAGCGTGATGAATGGCCTACGATTAAACAACTAAGATTTGATTATATCGTAAGATTACAACCGAGATTGTGAGGACAAAGTACTCGTTGACTCGTCGTTTTTTGACTTCACGTTAGCTCGATGTCGAGTTTTGAAATTTACTCCAACCGTACATTTTCTAATTATAACAAATAACAGGCCTGCTTCTTTATTTTTTCATATAAAACTTTCGAGACGCTTGAAACTAGGGATTCTTACATTGGCATTAGGAAAACAAGATTAAACCACACACATTTACAAATAATACTACTTTGACTGCTGCAGAAATTTTGAATTCATTGGCAATCTTCCGAGGTACACACACACGCGCGCACACACACACATATATATACATGTAAATAGTGATTGAGTGGGTCTCATCAGCAAATAAATATAATTTGAAAGAAAGGAAAAGAAAAAAACTAATTTATGAATGTGTTTAAATGAATTTGCATTGGCTGCATTGGTTTACTGCATTATTTATATTTAGGCAAATTTTATTGTATAGAAAATCAGTTGATCGAGGCATAATAAATAGTACGGTTGTTTAAACTTTTCGAATAAATATTTAATTTTATTTATTTCATTGCCTATCTTCTTTAAAATATGCAATTCGAACGTAAATAAATGTGAAATATATAAATTTTCGTGTACATACTTGTTTTATCTGAAAATAATGTAAGAGGTCGTTTATTTTGTGCAATAAAAAAAATTCAATATTATACCGTTGAAAAAATAATACTTGAATGCACAGGGATTTTTTTTACTATTCGAACTATCGTCTAAATATTGTTCATTTATCCTGAAAAGCAGTAACTGGCTGATGATTGGCAATTGTAATTAATTTACTATAATATATTATATAGACGTGGACAAAATTAATGTCGATATTAGCATATTTTGCAAAATTCACGTTACTGCGGATGTCTTTCAGTAAAAAAAAATATGCAAATTACCTTTAATGCAATCATGTCACTTCCAAGCAAAATGACTGAGCAAGTATTACAATTTAGGCTGTTAATTTATATGTGGAATAATTACAGTCGGATGAAGATTTTTACTTTAAGACATACGAATAGGAAGTGCGAATTTAACAGAAAACTGCATTTAATATCTGATTGAATAGGATTTATTGGCCGCTATTTCTTAACTCGTGGCATTTGTAAATATCATCATTTAATTTCATTAAAAATAATATTTTCATATTGTAACCAAAATTTATCGTATACGAATACTATTGTAAAAATTAAAATCTATTGTCGGTTAAATTTTTTTAAATTAAACTCAATTTGCTTATTGTGAAATGTAGGCCAGCATTTTTGAACTGTTGAAAACATTATTAGAATTTTAATCTTTTTTAAATATCCGTAAAGTGCCTCTACGGCTATATATTATACTCACTTATTTTTATAAATGTGTCTGTTATTTATCAATGTTGTTGGCTGAATGACACAATTTTTTTGGCCTTCGAGATTTTACTTACAGTATACAAAGTTTAGAAGAGTGAATATTTAATTTAAATGCCAAACGAACTTATCTTAATACTCCTGTTAGAGAAACTCTTTAAGAGATAGAGAATGAGATAATGTTTTGTGAGTTGTTAGGTGTTGAAAAAAAAGGTTGAATATAGTTTTTTTTTTTTTTTTTTTTTTTTTTTTGAGAAAATGTTGCACATAACCGTAATTCCATAATATTATAAGTAGATGAGGTTGTACACAATGCTTTTAAATTACTTCTAAGATTGTTCGTGTACTTTGTTATAAAAAATAAAAAGATAAAATAATAAAACTATGCATTTAAGTATTTACAAGAAATTATATATTTTCGATCATTATACTTGTATAATAAAATATCAATGAGATCATTATTATACGTTTAACATTGATAATGGAAGTTGAATATATGAGTTGTGTCAAAAATCTTCGGAATCATTTGGTGTTTAAAAGAAGAAAAAAATTAAGTATTAGTTATCAAATTATAAAGTTAATGTTGGTATTAGTTCTGTAGAAATATATTTTATAAAAATGTTTATAGTAAAATAGATACGAGATTATCTAAAACTCCCAATGTGTGCCATAAATAACCATTGTTATTGTTATTATTATCGTAAGTTTTTTGCTCATTTCTGGTATGGTCATTAAGACAAATAGATTTGGATTGTTAAAACTTTTGGTATTTAGATTTGTAAGATAAAATTAGCACACCAGACCAGCAACCCTCTTCTAAATCATATTTATAATAATTTATATTAATATTATCCACAATGTACTGAAAGGTGTTTGTTACTGTAGGATTATATTAGTCTTATTTATTCAGATATACTTTATATAGTAACATACTTTATATAATAACATGAAACCATAATTGCAACCGACATTTGAATATTAATAACAGAAATATTTCATCTGACGTACATAATAATATTTTCTTTATAAATAAATGAACGAGTGTGATGAATTTTGTAAATAATACATGGTAATTGTCAATTATAATTGTTGCTGCAATCGTCATTCGAGATTATCCTCATTTTGGGAATTCTGGGAAAACAAATTCTTATACAAATGGCATAAAATAATATTAAAATGAAGCTCCACCTTTCTCATATTATAATAACACTACAATGAATGCGCAAACTAACTATTACTCTTGTACAATTGTAAAAATACCACAGGCACAAATAATTAAAACTTCACTCCGCAATGTGCACTATAAAATATTCTATTCCATTTTGTTATAATGTCGGTTGAAGTATTATTGCATAACAAAATTTAACGAATACAGCGGAAGCTGGGCAAGATCCAATGGACAGAAGGGTTTGGGGGATTGAGGTTTCGAGGGGCATAAAAGAAAAAAAAAAATTACAATTTCGTTTCATGAAGCCATAATCGGCATCATTTATCGAGATACCTCTCTCTTTATTTTCATTTCAATACACGTGTACAACGTACAGCGATTTGTGGTTTCATCTAATTTTTTTTATCTTCCTTCCTTTTTCGTATTCTTCACGCTTTGTCAACTAACGTAGGGTGTAAATATTTAATTACTAGTAAAAGACCGACAGAATGGTACGTCACCGTTCCGCTTTGAAACGCACTTTTCCCCGCCCCCCTAAACATCCATCCCCTTGCATCCCCGTAACCCAATGCTGCTTTCCTTCCACGCGCGGGAACCGTTTGCATCTTTTTTCCTCACAATGAACTTGCTTCTTCCTTTCTTTTTTTTTGTGGTTGTTTTTTTGCTTTTTTTGCTTTTTTTGCTTATGTAATTTTTTTTTTTTAAATTTATTTATTCGTTAACTTTACTTACTTGAATATTCGGCGAACGTGCGAGAGAGTTACGTCGCTGCTCGACGCGAAAAAGACAAAGGACAGAGATTGTGCCAAATTCTCTCAGAATGCTCAATGCTTCGTATTTTTCTATTTTTTTTTTTCGATTAACATAAATACCATTCGCAACTTTAACATTATAATTTCACACAATCGTCATTAATAATGGTATTGTTTTTTTTCTTTTATTATGTTTTCATAAGAAAAACGTTAGGTCATGGCTATTTTAAAAGCAAGAAAAAGTAAATATAAAACGTATATACTTAGTATGAAATTACTGAGCGTTAAATAAAAGAACACATCGGAACGTATTTGGCCCGGTAAAAGTCAATTTGTGCGTTACAACATTACCAAGGCTTCAAGCTGGTTGAAATGACAGTTGGGACTAGCTCAAGAGCGAGATAGAGCGATCGAGCTTGCCAACTGCACAGCACAAACACCCTTATTGTCTCTACCGGCTGCCTAATTTCGTCAATACAATTGGCATATTATATTTGCGATATGATACGCGGACGAAAGGAATTTCTTTATACACGGTACAAATAAAAGCTAAGAGGCCACACAATTTTCATAATCTATGTGTACGTCGGCATATAAATAAATAAACTGTCATCATTCTCGCGTCAATACGACTTTTTTCGTCTTCCTGGCTACTCGTTCGCGCTCAGATTTTCATTGTTCACTGACTCGATCGCACGCTCATTCATTCTCTTGCCTTCCCACTCGCTTTCATTTATCACTCGTCGTCCATACACTCATTCGTCATCCATACGCTCATTCGCCCTGCTGCTCTCGTTCTCTCTCTCTCTCTCTCTCCCCATCTCGTCCGTTTCTTACGTCTTTCACCTTCGAATATGAGGCAAACACGTGAGCAAAACGTCACTAATCAACACTGGCTGAAACTTACAAGAGGTATTAATGGCTGCTCATAATAAAAACGATCCTTTTCTTTCTTTTTTTTATCATAATAATTGGCTTACATGAAATTTTCACAAACTTTACGATAATTGTGGTAACAAAATTGAAAATATTTTAATCTCCATTGTTTTCTTTTCATTGTTTTTTTTTTGGTGGTGGTGGTGGTGGTAGTGGTGGTAGTGGGGTGAGGGGGTGTCGGCAGCCATTATTATTAATTTCAGCAATTATCAATTAGATTTTACAATACAATGCTTTTGACCTCCTATATTTCTTATTTTCTCGCACGCCGCATATGTTAAGTCATGCAAAAGTGATACTCTGTGAATTTTCTCCTCCACCAACTTCATTTCTCTCTTATTTATCCTTCAGTATATGATTGCAGTCACAGTCAACATTTTTCTCCTTCATCCTATTTATATTTATAATATTGGTTGAATATTCATGGGCCCCCCCCCCTCCCTCAATTACTCTTTTCTTTCATCTCATCGCGCACACATACATACGCTCATCGTCAGGCACACGTTTATTTTTCTTTCTACCATCATATCGCGCACCGCAATTTTTTTTCCTTTTTTCTTCGTTCTTTGTTTTTTTTTTTTTTTTTTTGTTAAGTTCTCTCTAAATCCATTTTTCCCTCCCATCTCATAACACAGCGAAAGTATAATTTGTCAATTTCCTTTTCCTTTAATACACTCCAGCAAGAAGAAGGCTCACGTAATTATCGGCCCGCGCCCGAAATATTTGCTTTTAAACTCTTCAATCACCCTTTCCCGGTAATATTTTATCTATTTAGTCGCATGATGCGCACGTACCCGTCAAATAAAACACTCGAGGCGATGCTTTCGCCACAATAACTAGACTTAATTGAAGTGCTGCCATTTCCTAATAGCCACACCCCATTTTAGTTCGAGTTTGTGAAACAATAGTCGACCCGACTGCTTTTGCCCCAGAAGAAATTATCACGAATGTATATCACCAATACACCCGCCGTACCTCTTCATGCATTACAATGAGACTGTCTGTCACCATTAGCGTGAGACTACTCGTGTCCGATCTTACACTCTCGGAGGACTAAACGTGCAAGCGCAACGGAAACAAAAAATATATGTCACGATTGTCACTGGCGGTGTACGAGTTGGACGCCAGAAGAAACAAGAGAGATAAATAGTTTATATTACAAGGGAGAAAGGTAAGTAAGTAGAGTGAACGGTAAGACGAAATAGCGTGATAATTTTCGCGTAGGTACGTTGTTAAATTATTATAAATAAAGTGGAAGAGAGAAAGAAAGAAAGAAAGAAAGAGAGAAAGAAAGTAAAGAAAAATGTTAATTTATTACGACGCGCTATATTTTATTTATAAAAAGCCATTGAAATCGTGACTCCGTCTTAATATTTTCTAATATCTGCAGAAAAAGGCACCGACGACGCGGCGCTCTTTTTTTAACACTCATTTATTTATTTTATCCCTCTCACTCTTCCAACTATAAAAAAATACACGCATCCCGAATGTATCTATATAGAAAAACGTGATCTGTCGAAGGAACATCTTCCCCTCCAATCGTCTCCTTGTTAAACTTTCTATTCCTCCTCTTGTTATTCTCTCGTCTCCCTATACTTTTTGTCTTCGCTTTAATTAATTCAACTATTGACTCACGAAATAATGAATGAATACTACATATGTACACGTGGCGTCGTATGCGCTCCAGCTTTTCGCTATTTATTTATAATAAACAATGAGCTTCGCCCAAGCAAATAGCGAAACAGGGTTCGTTTGAGGAATGGAAGAGAGGGAAAATGAAAAATATATTATCGTCGTAATAATTTCCCATCCCGATCATCTTTTGTTCCTCGAATCCGCAAATTTGTAACTAATTACGTAACACTGTACAGCCGATTTCTTTCTCTCGCTCTCTCGCACACAAATAAACACTCGCACACTTTCCCGTCTCTCGTGAAACATAATTCTGAAATTTTTTTACAAAAATGATGTTGAACAAACTTATTCCCTTAGATCTTAATTGTCGTCTTTTGTCATTGTGTGAGCCGATAATAGTGTATAGTAGTACTTTTCGTCAATCAACAGTTATTATTTTCTTTAGTTTGATCAGAGATTTTACTTTGCTGAATTAATTTTAGAGAAATGAGAGTGTATACGTTTTTCTGCATTAAGACAAAGGCAATAAAGGAAGAATAAGACTTACATTTTCATTACTTCATTACTTCACATTTTTCTCGATAATTTTTTGGCACTATGAAAGAAAATTAATCATTCTTATTGAAAAAAAAAAATAATAATAATAATAAAAAAACACGATACAAATATATATAACGCACTTAAGATGATAAAAAGTAGTGTAGGAAATGCGCTTATATTTTCTAAATATTTATTGCACAGATCTGTGTGTGTGTGTGTGTGTGTGTGTGTGTGCCATTATGAAGAGGTTATATGCTTTAGAAATTATGAAAAATCGGTTTTTCAAAAATATATTCTTATTAAACCTTCGGAATTTTTAAACAAATTTCAACTCGAAGCTGATATTCTGAAATTTGAAATATGAATATTTGTCTTTAAGCATTCGGTTTTTTTTATTTCTGTATAAACTCCTCATGATATCGAGAGACATTTTATCTTTGCACGACCGTCAATGTGTTTAAAATTTATACTTTATAAATCAAATAAATTAAAAAATAAACTCTATGTGTGTGTGTGTGCGCGCGCGCGCGTGCGTGCAAATACGTATTAGCAAAATTGTTGATTTTTTAATTTTAAATAATTTGAATGCAAAGGACGTTGATCGTCGCGAGGCATTTTTTTTTTTAAAAAAGATATTCACGATACAATATTTTAATATCAATAAATGAGCGTATGATCTTTAAGTGATGTATAATTAAGGTTTATTACAATAAGAAATTGCTTTGGCCAAGAAAAATTTTCAACAAATCGATTTTGCTTCTATCATAAATGCATATAACCTCTCTAAGATAACTCTGCTCGACTGATTTATTGTTATAAAAAAAGGTACAAAAGAGGATGCAAATAATCGCGTAGTGAATGAATAGCGAAATGAAAATGCTTAGCATTCAAGATTAAAATTCTTCTTGCAGATATGAAAAAGAAAAATTGGGCGCTTCGTCGAAAATTTTGATGAATAAAAACTTGCCAATCAATATAATTATTTAATTCATCGACAGGTAAATTATTAAGTATGAAATAATGAAAGCCTATGCCGCCGGAAAAATTAGTCCCAATGCTACGTTCAATATTAAATAGTAGGATTCGTGTCTTATGTAACTAGTTATATTTATTGGCGAAATCCCCCAAGAGCTCAGGTGAAGAGAAAAGAAAAAGAAAAAAAAAAAACAACTAATGTACATACACAACTATCAACATCTGCTTCTTCAATCGAGAGAAGTACAAGTGGACAGCCTCCACGAAGAGGATTTAGGTCTAGACCTAATAATACTCGACAAACTTACAATAAATGCTGAATTAGAGCAATTCAAGCATATAAAAAGCTCACAGACCGCTCTCAATCTAATGGCCGATGCAATTAAAATTGATCTTTCCGATGGCTTTTGTCTAATGTCGCTGGTACCATGTAACTTCGATATCGAAAGGAATTGGTTCTGCCGCCACTCCGGCCATTATAAAGGCAGAGCGGCTTGAAATAAGTTTAAAGGATAAATTTCGTTTACGATTGCCACAATACAATGACGCTTGTGTGTATTCAAAGTATTATCGGCCAAGTAAACAATCGAACTAGTGCGACGCGAGCATACGTGTTACCCGTGCGTAACGCCCATTAAATTCTCTTTGCAATAGAGATAGATGACAGCTTGGGACACACGAGTAGTGGGACCGTTTTCTCAAAGCCTTCACTACCTAATGGATAATGAGTACTTACAATCGCAATAGCATTCCTCCCAATGTTCTCCGCAATAACGAAACCTACTCAATATTAGTAAACGAATACACATTGGGGGCCACACACATATATGCATTCATATTTAATTCGTGAACGACAGTTTGATTGACCCTTTTAGGTAAGGTTTTTTTTCCTCCAAATGTTGCGTTATTGATCTCTCGTTAATAATTGTCAATGTTTTCTAGACCTCGGTAATGCCGGACAACTGGCCTATTACAAATTACCTAACGACACACACACTGTTCGATGTGCTATCGACACAACCACTTTGCCAAATTCTCAGACAAAAGGAGATACTCCTCTGTGCTTAGCGAAGAGCGCATTACGATTACCAACTTGACGACAAAATTTACAATCTGAAATACAAATAAGCGTTAATGATTTAAAAGTATTGGTCAACATACTGTGTTATTAATAAAACAAGTACTTTGCTGAAGTATCCAATTTAAAAGTTTCCAAAAAAATTATTTCTAAAACAATACATGAGCTATCATTTAAAATCCGCGGCTACGTCAACGAATTAAATATCTCGGTAATTGAAAAGTACGATCGTTCCACCTCATTGACGATGAGGGCCCTGACAATTATTTTATCGCACACGCCAACTTGGTCCACAACCCTTGAATTCACTATCATTTATCTGATCTTCTCTATTATCTCTTTATGAGCAATCAACGGCTTTTTTTTTCTTTTGTACTCTTGTGTTCTTCCTCGTGACGACAAAATCGAAGAATTCTTACGATGTTTACTCTTTTTTTTTCTTTCTTTCTTTTTCTTTATCTTTATCTTTTTTTTGTTTTTATTTTTTTTCCTTTTTTTGCTCCGACAAAACTTGCATAGAACTGGAAGTATTGAGATACACTCGAGTGTGCACACAAGTATATACTTGACAAATAACACGTGCAATATACATTATCGGTTGCACTGACACCCCAGGTAGTGGCAAAATGTCTTGCGACTTTGCTTTAAGACTGATACATATTATTTACAATTTTACCGATCTTGCAGTGACAGGTTATTTATATTGAAAAACTTCTTGTCCTTTTTTTATTTATTAGAAAATAAATCCGCCCCCATAATTCAATTATGCCTCTGGGATTGTGAATGAAATCTTATCGATTTACGCGAACTTCCGCTTATCGATAATTCTTCGATGTATACAGACAGTCAATTTCTCTTCATTGTACGCAAATTATTAGATTGCAAAATTCAATTAAATAAAACGTTCAGTTTATTACACATATTTACATTGAACTACAGATAAATTACCTTGCTAAAAATGCCCAATTAAAATCGATCGATTTATATAATTTACGATACAAAGCGTCGTTAATTCAAACGGCTCAAATTAAATCCGTTTTAATTAATTTCGTCACGTCAACTATGCAAATCAATACAAGTACTATTTCATTTTTATTAGTGATCCCGTGCTCCTCGCATTTCCCCCCCCCTCCTCTTTCTCTCACTTTCCTTTCTTGTTTGGTTTCTCATTGTTGTTGTGCTACCGACTGCGAAAATATACAATTACTTTATCTTTGTTAATAGTTTACGAACGAACGGGGCGGGGAAAAAGAAAGGAAATGCGTAGACAGAGAAATTTGAGGAAGCGTTTTTTCAATTATTAACTTCAGAGGTCAATTAGGCTAAATTGTCAAGCTTTCTCCGCTCATCTCGATACCAAATTGTTTTCTACTGCGCTTAAATATAAATTGTAATCTGTATAATTGGCATTTACTTCATACAGATTATTATACCTCATTTTGATCACAACATGAACGTGAAATGACATGGCGCTATCTGTCATTAAAGTATCTAATGATTTAATGTTTATTAAGCACTTCATCTATTGTGGTTAATAGGGGGTAAACTTCCGCTTTCATTGCAAGATTGTAGATGCTTTGCTTTTCTTCTAAGAAGAGATGGATTATTGACTAAACAATATTAGTAATACCAGTTAAATGAAAATATTACAACATTCGTTACAAGCAATGCAAAATTTCATTTAAAATGATAATTTGATGATCTGAAAAATTGTAAAACTATTACTCTAGCAACGATATATATATATCCTAGGCTCGTTCATAAATGATTTTGTCTTTAAAATCTAAACTGACAAGGTAAAAAAATGGAGGAAGAAGAAGGAAAGCTTTGAGCATATTCTTGGAGAAGCCACAATTGTTCGAAACGCCAAAAGTGGAGATCCCCATTAAATAGCCATCGATTAAATATCCAAATGATCCCCATTGAATAGCCATCGATTAAATATCCAAATGAATGCGATGAAATGCTTGGAAAATTTATTTTGGAAACCGGGAATTGATACCAAGACGAAATCCGAGTATAAAAGAACGACTGTCGAGGATAAATATTACAGGTAAATAAAAATGGAAAATAACATCGCGGTACATTCATAAAGTGATTCGTTGTTTATTAATGAATGTGACATTATTTTGCCGCAAAAACGCCCCAAAGGTTCAGAAATAGAATTTTCTTCTTCAAGAGCGAGAATGCGTGGTGCGAGAAACAGAAGAAAGCTTAATTAAAAAATAAATTACCAAGTTATTATTATTGCGTTATGAAATTAAAGGCACAAAATGTGTGCTCTCCAAGTAGAAGTGCACCACCAATGGCATTAATTTTGTTAAAAGAGAGTCGCTTTTCAATCGCAAAATCCAAAAGATCTTTCATCATAAAGTATCGATTGTATGTTAAAGGCAAAAAAATTTGTAAGAAAAACTCAAGCGCCGCTTGGTTAAACCTTTGGATCAATTAAAGGACCGGAGGCGTTACGAATTAGTGCCAATTTCTCCAAAGAATTGCACGAGAGTTTTGCCAAAGATAAATATTAAGATTATTAACATGAAGGTGTGTAAAACTAACAATCTCCTTGGCACATTTTCTTGCCAAATCTTTCTGGAGCTCTCATTAGTACTATCGACCTTACGAAACTTGGTTCTTAATGCCTGGATTTTTGTCACTCAAAACACTTATTAATGTTTGAAAAAGAAAGGACAATGAAAGTGGCGATTCGCGCCAACGAATAAACTTTGATGCTGAAATGACAACGGTGATATCTTCTACTCACAAGGGACTGGGGATTGCATTAAAAAATGTCTATAACTGAGCTCGGGGGCACCGAGAGCCTCTTAAGATATTAATGCACAGAGCATCGAGGAACCTTCCAATGAGAGCAGATCGCAACACTGGCACGTGAACAGTAACTTTTGTTCGATTAACTTACGACTTATCGAGAGATAGAAGTTGTCACGTCTTGGCTCCAATGGCGAGTGACGGTGAGACGGTACACCAAAGGTAACATTATCGACCTTCTTCGACATACTTGGTAATTTGGCCCATTTATTATTATTTCAATGAAACGGCTACGGCTGACCGCATTGTCAATTAGAATTATACAGAGAATTAAGTGGAACTATACAATAGTATATTGGGCGGCTTATAAAGTCGTGCGATGCCAGCAACTGCGCGAGTGAAATAAGCTGCTCTGCTGCTTCGACTCGGTTTACGAAATTGGCAGACACCAGAGCTGCTCCAAGCAAACAAAACAGTCGCAAATTTATCTAGCTGAGGCTGACGAATATTTTGGATTAGCCAATAAAAAGTTCCGAGATTTCCGTAGGACAAAAGGCAGCGTTTAATACATAATATCTGAATACTGCTGCGACTATAAACGATAACTAATAACTCCTCGTGTTTATATATCTAAAGGTCGAGATGTCGGATGGTCAAAAAATACACTTATTTTTCGTGTACAAGCGGTTTTCGAAGATTAGACACGCCTTAGAGCTAATTTAAAAGAGCACTTCATAACATCCAATTTCGTGTTTATCTGTACTTTCTAATTATAAAACTCAGTTTCCCGCAATTTTTTTTTCTCGAGCAACTGTCTGCAATATAAAATAAATAACGCGCGATGCAAATGCTCGTATACTACAAGTTATTTCGTTAAAAATGATAAGCTGCTTCCTTCCTTTCACTTATTATTTCAATAATTTTGTATCAACTCGTTTATTGTGTATTTGTATTACTAGTATTGTGTGCCACGTGTATATTGACGTCACGTACCGATTGTGAGTGGAACAAATACATGCATGTGTGAGTATATATATATATATTTTTATTGTTAATTTTTTTTTTTTTTGTTCTTTTTTTTTTTTTTTTTTTTTTTTTTTTTTTTTTGTTTTTACAATGACCGATAGATAGATATTCAAGCAACAAGTATTTTATTATTAAGCAAGCAAGGTGCAATATACTATTATAAACTGAAAGTTTTTTTCATTTCACTCAATTTTGTAAAAAAAAATCTACGTCTATTCGTTAAAAAAAAAAAAAAAAAAAAATATAAATAAAAATAAAAAAATTTACACTCCAAATTCCATCCCTTTGTAAAGGTCGCCGCCTTGTGTAATAAACGTTCGGCCCTCTCGGACGAGACATCGGACAGCACAGTTATTTATTTAGTTTTACAATTTATTTTATCACCCCGTTTTACCGCTCAATTTTTTCTGAACTTTGTGTTTTAAATAGAAAACGACTCGAGTTGTGTTTTATATTTGTACCCGTGAATCGCGAATAACAAAGACATTCGATACTACCTCGGCAACCATTTGCAGGCTTGTCTTTCATCATTTTTTTAGAGTATGCTCTACTGCATTATAAAACGTATCATTTTCTGGTGTCATCTTTCGAAATGAAAAAAAATTAAATAAAAATAATCGAAACGCGTAAATCGAATGTCACAAGATCGTTCAATATCACAGTCGTCTTTTATTTTCTTTTGTTTTAATTATTTTGTTGTTCTTTAATAACTTTTACGGTACGTTAACTTTATGATTATTATCTTCAACGTTATTTATAATATGTATAGTTTTTATCTCATACCGTTTGTTTTTTTTCTCTCTCTCTCTCTCTTTTAAATACAGTTACAAAAATTGCAATGCGAATGCTTGACAGTTTCACACGGGATTCTCTCTTCGTATTTTCGCTTGCGACGAGCCGCAAAAAAAAAAAAAGTTCATCGATCGCGCGTAATTCGTACATTCACACTACTCGTTCACTGGATTCTCTCGCAGGACTCATTCTCATTCTTTTACTCTCCCCTTTTTTCAGTTTACTTTCCCAACATGTAAGCTGCTCCTGTAACTGCAACCTTTGTTTTTTTTATTATATCGTTTTTACTTGCTGCATGAAACAACGCGCTCTTCTCTTAGAACGCTTGATGTGGAACATTTCCTCCAACTGCAAACGACGATTTAACGCGTGTATAATATATGTAAGAGAAAAACCGCAAAATACACAACTATTTATCGATATCATCTTCGGTTTGTCATCTTTTAATCTTTGTATTTATTTTCTTTTTCTCGCGTATACTTTGCGTATTTGAGATCTAACTCTTGTGTCTCGCGTAAAAAAAAATGAATATATATCAAGCTTGATATATGGATAAATAATAAATCAATACATCGGCCGCTAGTGATTTACGAAGAGGAAAATTAAATAATACTAGTAGAAGAGAGAGAGAGCAAAGGAGAGGCAAGGTACGCCAACTTCTTTCTCTCTCCAAGTCTAGGATTTATATTCGACTCATATCATCCTCTTGTAGAAGGCGCGTTGCAATTTTTATTACATTTCTTTTTGTTTTTTGTTTTTTCTATTTGTCGCGTGTATTGTTATCGACTTCGAAAGATTTCGACAAATTAGTCATGTTACTTGTGTACTTGTATCTTTGTTATATTTGTTCTTCTCTTGCCATTTTTATATTTTTAGGGACGGCAAAGGACAAAAGTACCATTCGTCGATTTTGAATATATAAATTCGAAAAAGAATCATATTTTTGTTTCTTTAAAACATATAAGTGGCTCAGTATTGAGCGAAAAATTTTCTTTTTAGAAAAAAGTCACAGCGAGTCGCACTTGTCGCAATTATTATTTCGACACGAGTATTCGACAATTCAAAAAATTCTGCTAAATAAACGCAGTTTCACTTCCCGTCGCTTAACTCATGATTTCTTTTCCCTTTCATTTTATACCAGAACATTGAGTAGTGACGCTCGGTTATGTTTTATTTGATTAATGATTCTACGAACACGTGCACTAGTCAGCGCAACGAGACGTCTTTGACGACAGTCAAACTCTCGTCTTCTCGTGAAAAAAAACAATCGCCTTGTTAATTCCATCTCGGTTTTGCAACAGTTTTTATCATTTTTTCATCTTTTATCGAGTTGTAAGCGATTGCGATTGTGTTATTTTATTCCACTGCCGGAAACACAGTAATAATAATAATACGTGCCAGCAGTCTCGATAGTAATATACTACTTGCAAATTGTCTCGTAATGTTTACTTACTGTCTTGCGCGCGTGATTCATTTTTTTTTCTTTTTATCTTTAAAAGTATTTGCATTTAAGAGTGTATTCGTGTGTTATGTGTGTTTAAATCGCTTCAATATACGATTTCTAATTTCTCTTTTATATTAGTTAAGCGCGATCGCGCATGTCCACTTAAACTTTGTTTTGTATTTATGTCGTTTTATGTGTTTGCCTCGCGTGACTTTCTTACATATAGTTGAATTTGTATGTAAAGTAGTAGTAATAATAGTAGCTTGATGACGACGGTGCGTTTGTTTCTTTCTTTTTTTTTACTGATGCCTCTATTTGCCACATAATTACAACCACCAGTCAAGACTACTGTTGTTACTGCTATTGTTACTGGAATTATACGAAGAGTTGTGATTGCCACCATAGCCGCCACCTCCACCTCCGTAACTACCTAAAAATAACAATTACAACGTGTCATTATTGGCGTAAATGAATTAAATATACGTCTCGAGTATTGGCTCGGTTAACCCGTTACAATTTCACTTTTACATCAATAATATTCACTTTAAATATACACGGGAAGTAAAATATTCAAATTGTTGTTGAAATTGTCTATTACTTTCAATTATTTATTAGAAAAATTTTTCATTTACTAGAACGACAACAGATTCCATGCACTTTATAATATTAGCATAAATTAAATTATTACTCAAATATATAATACTAAAACTAATGAGATCTTTATTATTTAACTATTAAGTGAAAAGCTTTACCGTGTTACAGTGTCTCTTACCTCCATAACCAGGTCTAGAAGACGGACCGTTACTACGCCCAGGCGGTCCACCACCACCACCACCACCACCACCACTTGATTGACGATAATCTTTAGCGCCGAAACGGCTACCCTTGGATGGTGGTCTTCTGCCTCCGCCTCCATGTCTGCCCTCTACATACATAGACTCTAGCCATTGTGGCAGTTCTTGGTTCGCTTCCACGAGCAATGATACTAACTCACGCACTAAATTTTGGTTTTTGTAGTTAAAGAAAGATGTTGCAGTACCTGTAATCACATAGTGCAAACATGTTTTACCACAAAATTCGTCTAGCAAAATAATACTAGAAAAATACTAATAAACTGGACGGTTGGATGGTAATAAATAGACATAAAAATATGAATTTTCTTAAATTGTATTAAAAAACAAATAAAGGAAATCCCGTTTAATTATAAAACAGTGAGTAATTAATTCTCGTGTTTTTTTTTTTTTTATGTGTCTTAATATTATGAAAGTATTTATCTTATAATATAAATAGAAGTAAAGGAAGCATTATTTATTGACTTCAAAATATTTGCAAAAAATTTAACCGATAATTTTGAATAAGAACAAGTAATTGCACAATACCAACAATAGTAATATACCTATAAAGAGCAATTAAAATCATTCCAAGTACTACAAACAAATTTTGTTTTAAAATATTTTAAAGTTTCGTTAAAAGCTTACTAAACTCAACTGAAAAAGTAATTAAATCTCTATTTTAATTTATTAAAAAACGGATATGGAGCCTTTACCAAGATTTCCCATACGTCCAGTACGACCAATACGATGAACGTATTCCTCGACATCGCCGGGAAGATCAAAATTGATGACATGTTTGATATGAGGAATATCCAATCCACGACCGGCGACAGCAGTGGCCACCAGAATTGGTGTATTCCCTTCACGGAAATTCTGTAATGCCTCCTCACGCTCTGCCTGAGATCTGTCACCGTGAATACTTGTAACGGGGAAATTCAAATTATAAAGGAATTGTTCTAGCATGTCAGCTCCTTTCTTCGTCTCCACAAATACCAATGTCAGTGATCCGGCGCCTGTTTCTAAACACATCAAATAAATAATGAAATGTAACAATTGCAGCTCAACATTTTGCTTCTCCAAACTATTAAATACTTTGTATATATTTTTTATTTACTAGCAGAGGTATAATAATGTTCAGAAATATTTAGAGCCTTAAGGTTAAAGATATATTGATTTTGTTTACAATTTTTTTTTTTTTTTAAAGAAAATATATGTTCAAAAATATTTACACTGTGTATTAGAGATTGTAAAAACACTTTTTGTATACAATTAATTGATTATCAATTGACCATACTACATATTATTTTTACAATTCAAAATACAATACAATTAACGTTGAAGTTTTATCTATTTCAACTTCGATAGCCGTCTTTAAAAAAAACATTCCAATAATGGTTTTCTTAAGAAAGAAGATTGTTCAGTTTATTTAAGTGTATAAATTAAAAAAGACATACTGGGATTTTGTAAGTCAATTGCTTCAAGCAAATCGAGAAGATAAGATCGCTTATCTGGATCATCTACCCAGACGATTTTCTGAGTAATGTTCTCGGATGTTGAGCCAACTCTACCGACAGTCAAGAAAATATAATTGCTCAAGAAATCTCTTGCCAGTACTTGAATCTGTTCTGGAAAAGTAGCAGAAAACATAAGAGTTTGTCTTTCTCCAGTTCTAGGCATATTGTTTTCTTGAACAATTTTTCGGATTTGCGGCTCAAAACCCATATCAAGCATTCTATCAGCCTCATCAAGTACTAAGTAACTGCAATAAAACAATACACATTATTATTATTATTATTATTATTAGGCGATCACATCGGTATATTGCAACGGTATCACCCCCCCCCCCACTTGCTATTGACGCAATTTTCATCGATAATTCAAGAATAGCGGTGAACGGTCGATTAATATTCAGAATTTAAAAGAAAAAAACTTTGATTGTATTCTCCAATACTTAATGAGCGAAAAATAAAGCGAAATAAACGAAAAGCGTTATCTCGTTATCAAAATCAACACTACACGAGCAAGCGCTTCGAGAGACAACGTACCGACAATTTTGCAGGCCGATCTTGCCTCTCTCCAGCATGTCACTAAGACGGCCGGGTGTGGCCACCAGTAGATGGCATCCGCGATCGAGGTCGCGCATCTGCTCGGTAATACTGGAGCCCCCGTAGACGACGGCCGGGCGCATTCTTGATCTGTAGGCGAACTTGCGCGCCTCTTCGTAAATTTGCGTAGCGAGCTCGCGGGTGGGCGCCAGCACCAGACCCAGGGGATATTGCTTACGCCGCCCGCCGCAATTTGGCGCCGGCAACGGTCCGCTCTCGTAGATCTGATTGAGAATCGGCACGAGGAAGGCGGCCGTCTTACCGGAGCCCGTCTGGGCACAAGCCATCAGGTCACGCCGGGCAATAATAATTGGTATTGCGTACTTCTGGACGGGCGTCGGTTGATTATAGCCGGCCAGGTTTATACTATTCTTGATGATCTCCGTCAGCTTAACATCGTCGAACTGTTGGCGTAAGAGGCAGAATTTTTAATAAAAACAACGGGGCACAGCAAATGCCAATGCCTACGCATCCTGGATTAGTCGGATCCTGGATGTTCGGGCCTAACATCATGCTTTGCTTAAAGATTTTCGCCCAAGACTGGAAATTATTGTTACGTCTGTACACTGAGAGCAGGGTTATAATTGTAACTCGGGTCTCAAATCAAAAAACGTTTGCCTTTAATATTCCACGGTCATAATTAATTCAGGGCATTAAAATTTCGACTCTGAATTTGTACTCACATAACACATGGTCGTTCATATTATCATTGCTTAATCGAACGATTAACAATAAGAGAGCATAATTGCCAATTACCGCATTTTAAATTGTCACCACATTGGCATTTAAAAAAAGCGTAAATTAAAACAACAACAACAACAACAACAACGGAACGTCTAATTCGAATGTACTGCATGTATAATAATGATAAGCTCGTCGTGCTCCCTCCCCCTCCTCCTCCTCCTGCTTTTATAATTAAACTGATAATAAGAATGCCCCGAGTCCTCCTCCTCGTAAACGCCTTGGCTTAAGAGATAAAATAAACAAGTACTCACGGATGTGATGTGCTGCGGTATATTATCGCCAGATGCATCCACTGGAATATCCTCATATTTATTAAAATTGATTCCCGTGCTTCTTGCACCGAACAATTCTACCTCGGCCCTCTCGTCCCTCGCAGTCGGCATGGTCCAGTCGATGTCGGACTTGCCACCCCTTCTATCCTCGTCCTTCCATCTCCCGCCACCTATTGTTTTACAGTTCAAAAGCATCAATATTCGCCCGAGACTTGGTGGTGTGCATCGACACCCAGGAATGTGACATTCGACGAGATGATTTCGGCGACAAATGGCATAATATACAGGCGAACTTGTGTTAATTGCGTCGTCACGGCATCAAGTGAACATTGCAAATTGAATATCTCGCGATTGTACTTTCACGCTCGTTAGCATTCGTAGGGAATAGTTGAAATTGCAATAGTTCCATTATGGTAAATGATGGAATACTGGCCCCTTAAGCATTCGACATACAGTGAACCAACAGCTGCTTATTCCATAGAGAAATGATTGAATTATATCGAGCTGGCTTTGGGACTCGCGATTTTTTACAAAAATAGATTTTACGAATCTCAACAACACGTTCGTGTTGGTAATCGTTCGTCGGGGCTTTACCTACATTTACCTACGCTCGGGGGTCATTATAATGACGGACTACTTGGGGGGGCGGCCAATCACACTCGCTCTTAATTATCGTAATAGTGATTACCAGAGCTGGACATCCGATCATTTCTCGGCTGCTCTTGCCAACGATCGTTGCCACGCAGCTGCTCTGTCCATCTGTCGTTCCCGCCACCCTGTCCGCCATCGCGCTCATAACGGTAGTCCCGACCATTCTCCTGGCGCCGGTTGCGTCCTCCGAAGTTGCCGAAGTCTGCGTCGTTGCGCCCACGGGAGTCGATCCCCGAGTAGTTGGAGCCACCTCCGCCTAGGCCACGGCCGCGGTCTCGGTCGCGGTCTCGGTCCGAGAAGCGGGAGTGCGATGAAGGAATACGATCGTTAGCTGGAGGGCAGTCTGAAAACGAATCTGCATTCGCTATTATTAGTGACGGCTTCCTTGCCAATGCTTCTCAGTTTTCATGCTTTCAATCATTATTATAATAACTATCGTTTAAATTGTCGAAATGCGCATAATATATGCTACGGAAATTTGGCGCCTCGTCGTGGGCTTGTGGCTTCTTACAACCTCTCGACTTTCACTTAATAATTTCTCTGCAATCATTGCTGTGCAAGGTTTTAAAATGCAAAATGCAATTATGAGTTTTAGAATGCTCTCAACTACAACACAATTGTCGGATAATTATTTAGGACGCAAATGTAACATTAATGATTATCTCTCATCTCATAATATGGGGTTAACTGTATAAGATCACACATACTAAAAGTAATTTAAATCTTTTCTTTTGGCAATAATTACAATTATATTTCGGCGCACATTTGAAGGAAAATTTTCAGTTGAAATTGATAAAATTATTATTAATATACTATGACAATAGACAATATTATTCCTTATTAGACTGCAGTATCATTATTATTATTATCTCGACACTGACCGAGGCTGTTTTAAATTTCATATACAGTTGATTTTATGGAGCTGAAAATTATTTGAAAATTGTATGTAAGCCTTGGATTACAATTAAATTTCAAGTTAGCGCTGCTCAAGATTTAGTAATCCAAGTATGGCATCTAAAATATTTCAAATGCAACAATTCCATCCGACTGTACACCTGTTTTTCTCTATAATATAATTTATCTTTCAAAATCTATAATTAATACAAAGTAATTACAAAAACTTTGCAAACTTTTGTAAAGCACTTTAAAAATTCAAACAAACTCAAAAATTACTACGAGTCGATTGTCTTGGAAATTGATAAACATTGTTATAATCACTACAAAGTTCATTTTTTTTTATAAATTCTCACTTTCAGCAGCCTTCGTAATAAATAAACTCGTGTAAATCACTTTCATTTTAATTTCCATTTTAAATAACAGCAAAAAATATCCAAATTTTGTCCAGCACAGTAGTGGCAATACTATACATAAAATATAATAGTAAAAGTAAATTTTAATAAGCTCTTGATGATCCGACTATGTTTTGTAAAACCTTTCTCTCGTGACAATATTAAAATATTAAGTCTTTAGCTGTAATTTAATCATTAGGAAAAATATCTTTTTTATAAATCACTTTTATCGTTTGTAAATAATAGCCAACTGCTGAATTATGTGAAAATTTTTAAATTCTCAACGTGATCTCAATACATACTTGCAGATTTATTTCGTAGGTGTGGTGGAATGTAGCGACCCCCACTCGGTTGGCGGGAGTCCTGCAAGTCCAGACCAGCTATCTATAAACAAACAATAAACGTAAATATATTTGAAATACAAAGAATTGGTTTATTGAAAAGAATTTATTAGTACGATAGAAAGCACACTGAAGCCCATGTCAAATTAAGCAATTTTATAACTTTCATTTGCCAAAGAAAATCAAACCAACGACCTTCATTCAATTCGCTTCTTCATTAATAATATTAAATTGATCTACGCAATTATGCACTGTAAAATACTTTTCAACCTCTAACTGCACTGAAACTAAGTAACTGATACATTTTATGTTTCTTTTTAAACGTTTACTGTCAACATAAATAAGTAACCAACTAATGCTGATTGGAACAGTTACTTTACAAGATTTATCAGAATACTACAAATGAATGTTGTTGATGCAATAAAATAACTAGCAATTCATTCGAATGGCATCAAGTCTTTGTATAATAATGATGATGATGATGTTCGTAATTTATGCTTTTCCTCAATAATGTTTAACTACAAGTGACATAATAAGAAAATTCCAATGGTTTTACGAGAGAGTTAATAATGATACGGATGCCGAATAAAATTAACAATAATTAATAATATCTGATGTGAATGAATGGAAGTTTGGAGTGGAGCTGCTACTCTTTGTCACAGGTTGTGAAATTCAATTGTATATAGACTATACGAGGATCGGGCGCCGCCATTTTCGCGCCGCTAGGGAATCTTAGCCTGGGGGTAGGTTTAATGGCAAATCAAAAACTCGATTCGGAGAATTGCCATGAGAGCAGGGATTAGTATCGAGTAGATTGAAATTGAATGTCGAAGGGAAGGTGGTGTTGTTGGGTGAGGCGAGTCATCGAGAGACAGTGATGTACGAGACGATAATGCTTCCCCAGTCGTGTACGTACATCTAAATTAGTGTTCGCCTGACTCATTGACATCCATCCCCCCCACTCCACTAATGAATCGAATAAAAATCTCACATTGTTATCTCCCACGTGGCCTACCCCCTTTATCTACTTGAGAACGTCGTATTTTTTTTACAAGGGGGCAACAGCGTCTAGCCAGACAGCCAACCGTGCAATCGAGGTTAAAAAGAAAAGAAGGAACGAGAGAGAGAGAGGAACATTATTGTTGTTTATATTATATATGCCCCGCGGCCAATAATATAAAATCGAGGACTCGCTATATAATAGCGAAGGCCGCGCGTTAAAGTATCATAAAGTGGAATTTCGATAATCCCGAGACGTGAAGAAATAAGGACGAATTCGACACGGGACGGCCATTGCGGAACAGTCGTAGAGATTCACGTGTGAATCATCGGTGAGGCGCACCAACACATGCACCGGGCGCACAAGTCGACCCAAGCCTCGATCGAAATCTTGGAAATTGCCCGAATGACGTATGGCACTGCATACGCTCGATAATAATCATTTCGTACAACATATTTTCGAAAGCTCCGCCTCATCACAATACCGCCGCCACATGCACATATGCAACTTACGTATACACAATGCACAATGTGCATGTGTATGCGCGCGGGCTCCAACAATGCAGCCTGGCTTCACTTATCGGCGGTAGGCAAAATGAAAAGCAGCCGAAGTGTGTCAACGAAAATGGCAAAAGAAGACAGGATGATGCTAATAATCGCGTGTCTATAAATAATTCGTTAATCCGCGATCTGTTTTTTTTTTTTTTTTTTTTTTTTTTCTTTTTCTTCATTTTTTTAAAAGAAGAGCGGGCCAGGCTTCCCGAGGTGGGTCTCGTCGTACACACATCGGTCGACTTCGAGCTGATCGTACGGTGAAAACGTGCTTGGAGGAAACATGTCCAAGTATCGCGGCCCACGTAAAAAGCGGAATTCAACTCCAATGTCTCTGTGTACTCGAATAGCTGGCCTCCGGGGGCCCACCAAGGATAACGATATTATCTGCTGGCCGTTCCCCAATCGGGATGGGCCTGCAGGTGTCGCGACTCCAGGCCCTGGCGGAAAAAAATATCGGGGGGGGGGGGGGGACACACCCGACACGCGACGCCCCTTACAACCCGGGTAAATTACCAAGTGGAAAAGCCCGTGTGAGGAGCTCGCGCCATTCGCAATACTACTTACTTGCTGCTCTAGACCTGATCCATTCTGGTTGGCTGCATTACTCATATTACTCCGCCTCGGTGCGTAGATTTCGTATCACTGTCGTAGGAACTCGTCTTCTCAACTCTTGATAAAATATCCGCCCGTCTTCCTTCGCACTCACTCTCTCTCTCTGCTCTGCTCTCTCTGCTCTGCTCTTCCCTGCTCTCTCTCTCTCTGCTCTGCTCTTCCCTGCTCTTCCCTGCTCTCCTCACACACTATATATATATATAATATATATATATATATATATACACCTCTCTCTCTCACCCCTCTCGTACACACACACTCTCTCTCTCTCCTCTCTCTCTATATGTATATCTGTCTATCAGCTTCTCTTTGCACTTTTTGTTCGTTGCCGCCCGCACTAGCACCACAGCACCACAAGGAATACGTGCTTTATAATGGGGGGTATTCGTATAAAGTTCCTCTCACTTTCGGCGATGGCTCGGGTATGTCCGAAAGCAGGGTAACGGCCGTCGAGGACAATAAAGCGCGAGCTGCTAGCCAAAATGCTGTATTACGACGTCGTTATCTCGGTGCGCACTGCAAGCGAAAAAAAAGAAAAAAGTAACATGAGAGAAGGGAATGATCGACGGATTTTTCGTAAGTGTGTTGCGCGTGCACGTGCGCGCGCGCCCGTGTGTGCGTGTCGCGTCCGTGTGTAGGTGCGAGCGCGTACACGTATGTGGGCGCCGCCGGCGCGCGGAGGGGGAGGGAAATTCCAATTCGAAAGGTCACGCTTCCGCGAATGTGTGTGGCTCTGCGTGCGAGCTTCGTTTGTGTGGCGCGGGCGCGCGCCTATGCTCGCGCGCGCTTGTGTGTGTGTACGTGTATGTGTATGGGCGCGCGCGCGCGCGCGCGCGATTCCTCGTCGTCGTCTCTCCGAGAGCCGCTCTTTGGCATACAAAGGAAGCGTATCGTCCCTCTTTTTCTAATGCCCCGACTCTCTTACGCTAGACGCTCTCTCGCCACATTGGCGAACGAATGCACGCTCGACTTGTTGGACAACCGACTCTACTATATGGAACGCGACGTTGGATTTCTGAAAGTTGGCCTCCGTGGCGAAAATCCTACCGAGCTTTTTTCTCACGTACACCAATCGCACACGGCTTTCCCTCCGTTGGTTGCGACTATTTTTACCGACTTGTGGCAGCGGCAGCCTTTATTTTTTTCTCACTTCGGCTTTTATTACGCACGGCACATGTACTGCTGCTGCTACATCTAGAAAGCTCAAGTCCATTTGGCTTGGATATCGTTGGTCGAGTGTTACACTTGCGTTCACCGAGGTGCACACGCCAACGTAATGACAGTGGAGCCATTTAATTTAATTTAATGGAATGGAGGAAAAGCATACGATACTAGTCTAGATATGATTACTGTACGTCGTTGCTCGATCGCCAAGCTCTCTCTAATCGCAAAGTTTGGTGGTGCAAAAACGGTTCGCTTGGGCCCCCTTATTATGATCATGTAGATTTCATGTGATTCTTGCTTGCTTTGACAAAATACGGGATAAATTAGATTTTAATTCACGTGCATTTTTAGAGTAGTTACGTTCTTTTAGTCGCCTTTGACAAACGTATAGGAAAAGTGCGATTACAGTACGGTGCAGCGTTCTGTAATCAGGTGTTTGAGTACCGAGTCAATAGCATTGTTTTCATGTTCGGAGCAGTCATTAAAATAATTAAATTGCCAACAAATCAATGAAACATTAAGAAATCTTAAAGTCAATCTAATCAACGATGAATGAACACGATACACATATATTATTCCTATAGTAGGCAACGAATGAATGCAAATTTATTATGACAATAATAAAGTGCATGCAAAAGCAGAAGCTGCTCGACACGACTAACACTTGCTTAAAGTGTCCTTACTTTTATACCAATTAATAGATTATTCATTTGCATTAGTTTCCTTTATTTTAAGTTCTTTGCTAAGATTCTTTTCATTTACGTAATCACTTTATTTCCTCACAATTGGTTGTACTTAGCGGTATTTTTGGCAGCCACTTAAGTTTGTCAAATTTTATGTTGTTTCATGTTAAAGCATGCGATGAGCGAATGGAATAAAGAGATCCATTGAATTAATATGTAATTACTATCTTAACAAAGGAATGTTTCAACAATATTTTTGAAAACTGACAGCTCTTAAGAACGCAAACACTTTAAGATGCAATAATTATTTAAGTGTCTTACTATAATTTTTATACCTCTGAAGCTTCTGACACTCCGTGTGCAACGCTAAATATTTAATGCACGTAAATTGCACGCAAACGGCACCACACAATTATAAAAAAGAAAAGAAAAGAAAGAAAAAATAACAGTCCAACTCTTGGATTTTGAAGCCACAGGTAAATAAATTACGAGCGGAAAATCACAGCAGTATCGACCAAAAGTAGCGTCCAATGTTGACTTTTACAAAACGTACACGACGACCCAACTACAAAAATCACATTAACAACATTTTATATTTATTTATAACTAGGATTATCTTCTCGATCCAATGAGCGCGATGACCCTACTCTTTTCCCATCAGCGTAACCGACTTAGCGTTAAAGGGGCAAGTCCATCTGCTACTCAAAGCTGCCTATCTCTGCTCGCGCGCTCAACGTTACAGAACTACATGCCGTAAATAACGAAGCCAAGCAAAATGAGAAAACGTAAAAAGTCAAACGCGTAGGGGGTTGAACGGCAAGGCGACCAGACAAGGCTACAAATTAATAGGGATGCACGACGCAAGGTTACGCGCGCGCGCGCGCAAGCGCCTCTCACACATCTGTAGTGGGCGCACGTAGGTGCGCTCGTGCGTGCGTGCGCTTGTGCGTGCGCGCGTGTGTGTGTGCACACGCATGCACCACGCGGCTATGGGTGCGTGCGCGAAGCGAACGAGTGTGGTATATGTGCGTCGTCGGATGTTGGGGTGACGAGAGGAGCGAGAAAAATGGCTGCCTAAAGCACATAAACGAGGCATCGCATGTACCAAAGCTAGCGCGCGCGCGCGCTCGCGCGTCGTGAGGCAAACAGCAAAATGGCTGACCTGCAACTTCCGCTTTACGACTGCACTACTGATCTCTTTTTATCCGTTGTCGTCGGCGTACGTGGAAGGATCGCGCGAGTAAAAAACGAGTAAAAAATATCCGCGGACGCGAATATCGGAGAGAAATCCCGCGACTCGATCCCGCTTATCACGTGGTCGCGGGACAACGCTGAATATCTCTGACAAACGCGATCGATGGCGTTGAGCTCCCTCCTTACCCTCCCCGCTTGCCCCTCACGCGCGATCACAATGCTCGCTCTTGGCGTTGCTCTTGTTCCCGCTCTCGCTCGCCTATTCACTCACTCACTCACTCACTCACTCACGCACTCACTCACTCACTCGCTCGCTCGCTCGTCGAGGACGCAAAGAACGCGCAGGACTAGAACGTGAGGCCTACCAGGAGCGTTTTATCGCCGAGTATCGATAACGAGGGTAGAAGAACGAGGTAGCGCGAGGGTCGGGCTTAATTAGCGAAATAAGCCGCGGGTTCGGCAATAAATCGCCTTAACTAAAGCGACGTCTCGTACCTTACTTCGCTCCAATGCACACAGCCAACGGGACTTTTCCTCAATAACACGCACTCTCCCTGCCTACAACGCCTCGCAGGCTCACTTCTACAGTTCTACTACTGCCAGTGCCAAGTGCCACTGTCAGGCCGCGTTGCTTGGAATGCGCAAGAGATGCCTGATGGAACCGCGGGAATGGTTCGATTCCGAGCGTTCTACTGTCAAGCCAATTTAGGCTTCCTTCACAATTTAGCGACACCCAACGGCGGAACAGACGTTCCCTCCTTTAATACGCCGGCGCCCTCCTCCCACCACACGGCCCACCACGATACCTACATAGGCCGCGCGCGCGCTCCTACCTCGCCTTATGCTCCTTCGTATATTTAAAATCCAAGTCTCTGGGGACGCTCCTGTCGACGGCCCCTGCAGCGGCACTACCCCCGTCGCCAACGCTAAGGATGCGACTCGCTAGGTAGGCCGCAGTAAATGATGGTCGGGTGTCTCTTTGAGAGCAGCGAGGCTCGATTTTTATGCACTAGGGGCTTGTTGGGATCGATTGGCTGGGAGAATTGGTGCGAGGCGAGGTGAACGGTGAACCTGCCTCACGTCGCCAAAGGTAAATGTTGCGGACGGGATGTCGAGTCTCGTTGCTTGACGAATAAGAGGGAGATGGCCAGTGTATTATCGGTAGCGTTTGACGAGGATTTTTAGGACCAATTCCCATGGTTTATTATTATTTCCATGTATGCTCTTTCTTTGCAACCGCTTGGATCTCTGAGAGATAAAAGGCTCATCGAGCGTTTTATGACAATTGAATTATGCATTGAATATTTTGAATTGTGCAGCAGTTATTTTCAGAATTGTCATATTTTTGTTTAGTTTTAACAATACGATATGTGCATGGCACGGGTAACGTGCTTTTTTTTTTCTTGCTCTTTTTAATGAAAGACAACCGAGACATTATGGCTAAGCCGAGTTATTGTTGTTAGTTGAGACAAGGAAAACAAAAGTAAAGAGCACTTTAAAGTTTAAACTTTAAACATAAGGAAACCGTTAAACGCCAAGGTTTACGTGCAATTTAACGGATTTTTCCGACAATTCTTTATTATACAAATATTAATTGGCATTAAAGTAAAGTAATTAAAATACATGAATGCGCGTATTTTTAATGCACATTTTATTCATAAATTAATTACTACTTAGTTACAATTTATTATCTCAATGTCAATGGGTGATAACGTATAAAAAGCAGCGATTAATATTTTTTTAATACCCGTTTCGCATTACGTAATGACGAGGAAAATTTTAATACAGATAATGTATTAAGAGAATTATATATTTACACTGGACATCATTCAACGTATTAATTTAACGGGAGTATCTTTATTATTAAACCAGTGATCATTTACTAAAGTTTGTTAATATTTCTGTATTCTTTTTTATAAAGGATATATTTAATTTAAATGAGTTATTATGAAAATACAAAACTTATGGTATTTTAAAAAGACCAACGCATTCTTTTGAAATTTTTTTTTAATACTTTTATTATAATAAACGTCAAGAATTAATTAGCGATTAGTCTAATCTTCTTTCTTGGCGTCTGTCTTGCCTCCTCTGATTCTACCAGTTCTTCTGGCAGCAATGAGACCAATCTTACGACCAGCACTGGTGCCTCGCTTAACAGTAGAAGCCTTACCAATATGTTGATGGTTACCACCACCGTGTGGATGCTCAACAGGATTCATAGCAACACCACGAACCTAAATAAAGATAAAAAAAATATATTTTTAAGTATACAATTATTTACATTGGGTTTTAATATATTCAAGTGGTCGCTTCAGTATACATGCTTTTCCCCAAAAGAAATTCGGTTTTCAAATGTCTTAAACATCATAAATTAATTACTCCAAATTACTAATTATCTTTGATATATTTAATAAAACACGTTAATTACCTTTGGCCAGCAATTTCTCTTGACCTTGAATTTATGATAGGCACGTCCAGCCTTTAGAATGGGCTTATCGATACGTCCACCACCGGCAACAATTCCAACCATACCTCTATTGGCGGATGGAATAACTTTTTTAGCTCCAGAAGGAAGCTTAACCCTGGTCTTTTTTGTATCGGGGTTGTGGGCAATAACTGTGGCATAGAGTCCGGATGCTCTAGCTAACCGACCTCGATCACCGGTTTTCTCCTCGAGATTACAAACGATTGTACCCTCAGGCATTTGCCCAACTGGCATGACATTGCCAATATGAAGGTTAGCTACCAAAAACAGAAACCAATATTTTAGAGAATAATAATAAATTTCAATTGCTTGAATACTATTTACGTGAAGTTGGAAGGAAATTTATGAAAAAATATACAATCATTGAAATCTAAAACTGGCACTTATATTACCAATCAAATTTTCAACTTTAACAAAATTATAATAAATCAGAAGATTGTTTTTTTTTACGAATAAATATTATAAATGCTTAAAATTTTAATTAATAATTTTAAATTAAAGTCACTTGATATCTTCAATAACAATTCTATAATTTACTATGAAACATACTAAACGAAGAGTGTGTAAATTACCTTTCTTTCCACAGTACAAAAACTGTCCTGTGTACATGCCCTCGGGAGCAATAAATAATTCCTTACGTGTCTTAAACTTATATGGATCACGGAAATGCACTACGGCCAAGGGGGCACCTCTGCCAGGATCGTGAATAATTTCCTACGGATCAATAACATACTTATAATTTATATAATAATGTCGTTTTGATAATTAATAGTCATTCTATAACTACCAGTTCCTCGATAAATCAAATATTGAATAATAAGATTGACTAATAATTAATTGCGTTAAATGCATTGCAATTAGTATGGCATTGAAATTACATTTCTTATATTCTTTTTAGTACCAATTTAAAAGTTCACAGAATTAAATAAACAAAAGTAACTTATTGTATCAAATCTTGCAACCTGATTGATGTATAAAGCTACCACTCGCAGCGATCAAATATTCTTATTAAACTAATGTTCTTCTTCTTTCATTAAAGTCAATAAAATTTCACAATAAACAAACAAACGACTGACAGCCAATTCCTAATCATCAAACAACATTCATCGTATACGACACCAAAGAATTAACAATCATAACATACTTTTACAACACCTTTAATGTATCCATGCCTTTCCGAGTAATCAAGGGAGCGCAATTTAGGTGCTCCCTTCCTCCTTTTGGTGTGAGAACGGAAAACGGATCCAGCTCCCTTACGTTGGGCACGAATTACACGACCCATGGCTCAATCTATGCAAAAACAGAATTTACGTATAAAATAAAACTGTAAACATTAATCATGAGACACGCCATACGAAGAGCTCGTCGGCGGCCAAATACACTAGTATAACCTCTCAACAAATGTTCCTTATGATTAAGAACAGCAATTATATATTAACAAAGATATTTCAATCTCATGGCGCAATATTAAATGAGCTTTCGTTTCGAGCTAATTTTTTGCCTGGATCTCCAATATCTTTGCACGATAATTATGGATTTTAAAAATTAAAATTTCACATGAAACGTACCAAAGGAGCCAACAACAGAGCAGAGGAAATGAAATGCGGAACGCAATAGTACCAACACTCGAGTTTTGTGTCTTTTTATTGGTACTATTGTAGAGTGGACATTCGAACTGATCGGTCGTTAAAATTTCGTACGCAACAGACAAATACGAGGAAATTCGCAGCTTACGAAGAATTTACAGCTAAATGAATGTTCACTTAAATTTCGAATTTTCTTAAAAACCTTATTAGTTATTTTATAAGCTTACTAGAACTACTACTTAACTGCTGTACTAGATATATTTTATTCATTGAATACTATCCAAATTACCGCTATTCATAATAAATAATTTATAGTGAATAAATTATGAAAGCCACTTTACACATATTTTTATTTTGAAATGTATTTTTTTTATATTACAAACAATCTGCACTTGTTGACTTGTTTATGCTCGTGTAAACATCTTCCTTCTATTTCGGATCATTTGCAACAATTTTGTTGACGAGCAAAAAATACGATACAGTTTCAACGAAATTCAAAAATTTCTTGCATTACGTTAAGAATACACGGATTTTTAACTGTACACAATGACTGTAATTTCTACACAATTTTACTCGTAACATAAACTTGTGCAAGTGCTAAGTATAATCTTATACTAAATTCATAGCCAAAAACTATATTGCAATCGCATAAATGTAGCCAAAATTTAAGACAGATTACACAGTTTGTAGTCTGTCGAAATACTTTGCATCGGTTATTATTAAATTCGTATAAATTATCTAAAATTCGAAAATTCGTTCATTTTACTTTATATACAATAAATCAAATTTCATATATTTAATATTAAAGTTTTTATTTTCACGCAATATAGATTTATGAAGTTTTGGCTTATATAATAGCGAATTGTTTTATTATTTTATTCGTAACATGTAAATGAGAATCAGATCTTTCATTTAAAACTAAAGTTTTTATTGATTTTTCAATATTTTTTACAGTACAATTATTGTAAATAATTATGAAGAAATGACGGCATCCAATAATAAATAATAATTAATAATTAATAATAATAAATCTAATGATAAAATTAATTTATATTTGATCAATAATATAATTGAATACCATGAAATATTTTTAATGACAATGTTGATGCATTTGCGATTTCCAAATTATGATGCTAAATAAAAATACACGAATTTCTAAACTTAAAAATTTCTAAGTAAATCCAAATATACAATATAATTTATTTTTATTATTTAGAACAATGAAATTTTATTAATAGTAATTCTTTATACTCTATCGTTAATTAATATGCGAGATATTTTTAATTGAAAATTATTCTTTAATAATACTTCAATTTAATTTTAAACTCTTAAAAATATTATTACGCTTTAATGTATTTTTCTTGGATTTCCCACTTCTAGAAAGTCTTGAAATTCAGTTTATTATATGTATCCCAAAAATTTTTATGCCGAATTACAAGTATTTATAGTGAATATCATCCAAAATAATATAACGAATGCTTATAAATGACAATTTAAGCAAAAACTTAAATTTTTGTCATAAAAAACGATGACAATAATTCACATTAAAATAATTATTAATTTAATTTATTAAAAATATATATTTCAATTAAGGTATTATTTTTTTACGTATTTATAGTTCAATAAGTAGGTAATGAAATTTTGATAAAATTTACATATTTACTTATAAATAATATGAATGGCTTAAAGTTCAATAAATACTTTTAATTTTCAAGTTAATAAAAAAAAAAAAAAAAAACAATAAGAATATAAAATATCAGTCTTGATTCTTCTTTATTTTTCAGTAAAAACATACTTTTGACATTCTACAAGTATCGCAAATTTTTTACAATATACATTTCCATTTTACACCAATAAAAATTCTATATTTGTCATTAAAATTTCAAACCTTGATATGTGTTTAAATTTTTTAATTAAATGAGGAATATTTAATTTTATAAATCTTTTTTCTTATGCATTAAACAATTAATTCCAAGAATTTATTACATCAATCTCATTATGAATGTAATATATTTATAGGTCAATCTATAATTTTATATAAATTTTAAAACATTTACATTTAAAATTTAAAACTAAATAAAACTACCTCTATTATCCATAATAAATACAAAATGTATAATATTGCAATATGCATACATACCATGTAAATAATATCAATAATAAATAATAAATAATGTAAATAATGTAAATAATGTAAATAAATAATGTAAATAATAAATAATATCTATAATGTCAATATTTAAAGAAAGCCAACTTAAATTAATTTTAACTTAATTTGATTTTCTCATTACTTTCTGAAGTATAAATATCATCTACTAGTAATTGCGAATTATTATAAAAAAGATTAAATAAAACAAGATATTCTATGGACATTTATTTTTTAATCATTTATTAGTAATTGTTTTTGTTTTATTATTCTTTTATAATTAATTTATTTGAAAATATTCACCAATTTATTTGAAATATTAATACATAATTATTACCTTTAAAAATCATATAATTATTAAGATAATGTTGATAATAAGTTTTTCAATATTTCATTCGATGAGGTTACATCAGTTTAATTTGGTAAATTCAAAAAGAGCTATAAAAATTGTGTTTTCCAAATAATCAATTAATCAATGTATTAAAATTCAATTTATTTGTTTAATTTTTATTCAAAGTGATGATTATAATTCAATATTTACAAGTTTTACTTAATTTTTAAATTTTAATTGATATATATATATATATATATATATAATTAAATATTTATATATAAAATATATAAATGGCCTTTTCAATAATCATTTACTCTAAATACTATTTTCAATATTTTGTTATCTTGTTAAAATTGCTTCCCTCACATTTTAAAAATATAATGTTTATTTCTATATAGACGGTAATCCTATTAATTACTATTCATATCAAAATAAAATTAACATGTATATATTGTTATTATTATTATGCCAACGTTTTATTTTCAATATCTTTCTTATTACATTTTAAGAAAAGTTTTAAATTTCTTCTTTATCTTAATTTTTTTGTTTTTTATAAATTAATTTTAGTAACAGATGCTGATACCTAAAATTTAAGATTATCTGCATTCCATCTTACATAAGTTCGATAACACTATAAAACTAAGTAAAATAAAGCGATAACGTGCCATTTTATTTTAGAATTTATTGTAAATTTTTTTAAGAAAACTTAGTAGACAACTTCAGAATACCTTTCAACTATTTAATATTGAGATTAATGTTAAGAATATATATTTTGCAAAGTTTTTCATTCTTGTTATCTACAGCAAAGAATTCGATTCATAATTATTACATGAGAACATACATCTTCATATATTTAGTGCATGTAACAGATTTTGTTAATAAAAATTTTTACAACTATTCGGATCTATATTATTTAATATTCGAATATTATAATGACGATTATCTTATTGTGTATGTATGCTAATTTAGCTAAATACAATACATATATTATGGGTTTTAAATACTGATATTTTTGTTTAATGCATTGAATGTATACATCGACTTGTCATCAATCACTATAGATTTTTGTTTATGAGATTAATAAGAAACTTATTTTATTGTATTTTGAAGTTAGTTTATCACTTACATTTTCTACATTTTAAAAATGTAGATTCTATTTCTTTAATTACTCCTTTTATTAAAACCCCTGTATTTTATCAATATCATCATTTAAATTATTACTTTTTGTAATATCGGGAAATGAAATTGTTTTGCAAATTATATTTTTTTCAGAAATTTATAGTGATTAAAGTCCGTTTAATCTATTTAAATGTCTAAAATAACTTATTACATTAAAATTTCCATATTATGGTTTAGCCAAAATAGTATTTCTAATATTGTCGTACAAAATTTGAATACCAAATATCTCAAATATCGTATTCGTAATTACATGATGCGTTATTTCAACTATACAAATTTTTTTTTTAACATTAAATTTAATCGGTTAATTACTATTGTTATAAATTTTGATTGAATTCTAATTTGCAATATTAATGAGATGAGTGGATAGTATGTTAAATTGCATAAAATACTTTTCAATGAAATGGATTATTTCCTACATAGTTAATAGTATAAGATGAGCGGGGACTTTCAAACATTATTAAATACAATTTGGTATAAAATTACAATTACATTATGATCGAAAGCATAATAGTAGTAAGCTAAATAACATTTAGAAGGCATAATTTTAATTAATAACATAAGTATTATAATTCGTACAAAGTAGTATCTAAATTAATTCGATGGCATTAAATAGTTTTTAATGTATCTCCATCAATGTAATTTTAAATACACATAATTATCATAAATACAGATTAGCTGTCAAACGATTATATTTATGATAAGAAAATTCAATGTTAAACGATACTGATAAACGATTGAGATTTCTATCTGATAATAATTAAAATTAAATGTGAATCAATACCAATGTTAATAAATTATTTGTTTTTATCTGCCAACGAAATATACTTACATTTCCTATTGACTTTTGCACTTTTTGAAAATCGAGACCTATACTTTTATATATCCTTTCATTATCGTACATTTCGAATTAATACTCTGCTCCAATATTCATTTGTGTGCGTGTGAGTGCGGGAGTGCGGGAGTGCGCGAGTGGGTGTTCGCGCGCTTGTTTGTGTGTATATACGTATATATATATATATATATATTATATATATAATTACGTTCTCTTGCTAATGTAAAGGTGCGATGAAAGATAAAGTTTCGGGCCGACATTTCAATGCGCAAGTTATTAATAGTTGAAAATCATTGTCAAGTCTTCGTTCAAACAGACATTCTGAAAATACTTTTACTGTTTCTCCAAGTCACTCTTGCTCGATTATAATTCATTCGCGAGAGTTGAGAACTTAACGTCCTTTTAAAAGCAAAAGTACATTTAAATGTCGCTCGATAAAGCTATCCTGAAATCTCTCTATTTACGACGGAGCGCAAATCCTGGAATCTCATATTCTTCGCACGTGCAGCATTATTGCAAGCAGCCACGAGCTTCTGCACTCAAGCAAAAATACTGATTCCAATCTAACCTGTCAACAGACCTGCCTACAATTGGCATCGACAATCTTACATACGCGATCGCCTCTCCGAGGCGTCCGCCACACATGTAGCGACTCCCCCCCCCCCGCCTCCCAACCTCCCGCCACCCTCCAGCCGCCGCCCGGTAGCTCAAGTCATTTGGTAATCGCGCGGCGCGGCTCACAACGGGAGACTTGGGCCTCGAAATAATCGGAAAAGTCGAGAAGAAAAAATGCCGCGCGTCGGCACACGAGCATAACTCAAGCCACACTGGTGCATAGGCGCGATCCGTACGAGCGCGTCGCCGTTCGCGGGGTGCGCAGTGCCGGTGGATGGGGAGGGGGGGAGGGCCATGGCGGGGGAGGATCGGTGCGGGAATGGAGCTTATCAGTCAAGGCCACTCCTTTCGGATATAAGCTCTCGATCGAGCTCGGGCTCTCGACCATTGTGAGCTCTCGCAGCTTTTCTCTTTGGGGTCACGGGTGACAGTCGAGCACTTCCGCTGCGCTCCAGCCCAAGTCCGCGCGAGCCGATTCTCTTGTTTTTTCAACGGACCCCTCCGATCCCTCTCGCCTCTTAAGCTCGTCTAGATCCATGTAGCGAGGGACGATAGGACTTGTCCTCCACTGTTCCTGGACATTGTGCTGAACTTCCGTTCCCTGTTGTTGTAGCATTGCTTGATGAGCGACGACGCGGGCACGTTGCTCTCACTCTTGGGTGCCGATACGCGAGTTCATACTTGTTTATTATTGAGATTGGGACTGGATTAGCTTCAGTTTTTATTTACGATGGACCACCTTTGGGGCCAAATGAATTATGTGCCTGTGATTTGATGGATATTTGATGTTAATGCTGTGCGTGAGGCGTCGTTTTTTGTTTAAAAACGCAATGGTGCTCTGTAGCTACGTAATAGGGCTCGATTGGTAACGTAACAAATTGTTATTGCGTTATTGAGTTATTGAGAGGAGGAATTTTCGACTGTCCAGCTGGGAGCAATTTTTCATGAATATCAATTCCTGCTCTAATGTTAAGTTCATAAGTACACGGTACTTTGGCGAGATAAGCACCGGAGTCAAAGTCATCGTGTGCGGTGTGCTAAGTGATAGCATAAAGAATAATTCTTAAATATTTATTGGCATTAACATGACAAAAGGTAAGTGACTGGTCTGCTTGAATAAATAATAGATATGGGATTGCTGCTTATCAAGTTTGCTTAAGGATAGTTTAAGTTCCGCTTAGGGATAAAAAAAAAAACTACATTCGCTAATTTTATCAATAAAAGAAAATTTCAGTACTTGATTCGCATTGTTTTCATCGCTTTCTCATAATAATAAGCAACGATGCGAATTTTCAGTTTGTTAAACTTATTCGTTGTAATACATAATTATGAGAGTCGAGACACTTTAGGTACACGATATTGTTGACTAATTAATAACAGTTTAAAAGCTTCGAATAATGAAGAATTAGCTCCGAGCGGAAAAGCCGTTGTTGAATCTTTTGTCGAAGTTTGGCGCTTAATCGTGTTTGCAAGATAAACGCAATTCTCCACATAAATTGACAACTGTCAATGGCTCTTTAATGGCGTTGTAAACCATTTCGCACCTTAACCGAAATACCGTGCGGCTCTCGCTCATTACAAAATTAAGCCCTTTAAATAAATTGAATGCAGTTGCAATTACTGTTTTACACAGCGCAATTGATACGATGATATAATTGATGGGCCGACGAAATGCCCTTGAACAGCGCAAACTTTTGCGAGCTTATAATGCGAGCGCATGAATTATATTCGCAAATTCTTTTGGTCACGAAACTAATAGACGTGTACAGTGATAATTTTAAATTGATGAGTAAGATTGCGATAATGGCCTATGATTATCGTCCAACATTTATAATGAAATAGAGCACTCACGATGCTCGTATTACTATAAATAAGGACAGAGCAACGACTAAATATTGAAACTAAAATTAAATTTGCCAATTACTTTTAATGCAATAATGTCAAATTCAATTCACCTTTTTAATTATAATAACTTTTTATACAATAACTTTTTCCTTCCCATTCATATATTTATAATCAAGTTTATTAACGGCAAAGAATATTATGCATTAAAATGTTAGTGCTTTGAAATCTAGGGAGACGAAGAAAATTGCTGACATGAACATGAGCAGAAGAACATTTAAAGTGTCGGGGGGAGAAAAGAAGTTGATGGTGTGACAATTAATTGAATCCCTTGAGATTCAATTTATTAATGTCAAATTTTGTTTTTCCACACATTTTTCATGAAAATCATCTTGACAAATACTAGTAGATTTGTATGCTTAATAGCAACAAATACATAAGCTCCGTTGCAAAACAGCTGAGCACATGTAACGAGCAGTGTCGTTTAATTTTTTTGTATCATTTTATAGACAATACTGTATATTATAGACAATACTATAGGCATCAAATTATAGACAATACTGCTATTAATAATTAAATTAAATGTATCATTTGATCGTTGCCTAGCAGCATTCAATTGAAAATATAATGCATCACATAGCTTGGAAATGTATTAAAAATATTTTTAAGAAAAAAATTTAATCTCTGCATGCTCTCTACATGCATGTCATAATACGAAAAATTTAATTTAAATAATTGCAAAATTAACAATTCACCATCTATCAGCAGTAGTACAAAATAACCAAATTAAAAGAAATAATTGAAAAAACTTTAAACTATTCTTCTTATACACGTGGTTCAATTATTTCTCTTAATTTGATTAATTTTTATAACAACAATACCATATATATAAACAATATATGTGTAATAATAATATTTACATTAAATTTATTATGTTATTTAATGATTAAGTAGTTGCAATTAAAGCTCTGTGCAAATAAAACATTATTTGAATATGTAAATTGCACGAGCTTTATAAATTTTAATAGAAATTTATTAATGCTTTTCAATCGGCGAGGAAATATAGACAAATTTGGACTTTAGCTGAATATTCATAAATATAATCGATTTAAATATGAATTGGCTTTTAATCGAAAAATATATCATATTTACATAATAACCACCCATACTAATATATATCGTAAAATAATCTGTTAATTGATTGTAATCAATTAAGACGTCTTTTACGATTACATTTATAAGTATCGATACGAATGATTATTGAAACCAAAGACAACTCATGCGTTCATAGTAGTAATGTTTATTAATAAATAGCAATTTTTTGGAGAAAAATTTCGTAGTAAAATAAAAGAACTGTAAATAAATGTATTCACTGAGTTCATCGGAATAAGGGAAAATCCTACGAAGAATTAGTAAAATTTGCGCTTTAAATATCTAGACTTACAATCTAGGACCACAATGCTGCTCTGTATATAAAAGTTATTAAATGATTTAGATTAAATTCCACCAGCTGAAGTGAATTTGTCAGATTCGACATTCAATGATAATGAGCCATGGATATTATTTCAAATCTATGTATGCAAAAATTGCGCCATTTATATCATGCAAATATAGAACAAGTTAACAGCTTTTGTGCAGCCAACGTATATGCAAAAAGATAATTTTGCAGATTAAAGCCTCGCAAACTAATTTCAGGTAAATAAATATTTCAGGTAAAGAATGTATCTCTTGTCGAAATATATTGTGGATCTTGAGTTTTTCGGGCTTTGGCGTAAACTATATGATGAGAAATAACTTGAATCTCGCAATAGTTGCCGTTGTCGTACGACCCAAGACTTCAGCCGTTGCCTCCGAATGTGCGATAGAACATTTATCTAAAGATATCAGCAATCGCAATTATCAAGATCTAATCGACGCTCCGAATGCTGAGAGCTTGAAAACTATTTTGGTAATAATAATATGTGTTGCCATTATGTAAAAGCGTGAGAATGAAAGTGCTCATTCGTAAAAATATTTTATTTTAGTCATAGAAAGATTATTATCAAAAGTGAAGTTATCAATTGATTTGAAATGTTTATTTGAGCTTCGTGTCGATTAAAATATACAATATTGAATAGTCATTAAATATGTCAAGAATTTGAAGAAAAAAAAAATTCTCACTTTTTATCATTTAATTATGCGAATAATTTGATTATATTTTCGCATAATCTACGATAGACATACATTTTTCTATATATATATATATATATAAAGTAATGCAAATTATAAAGTAATGTTTTTGTTTATTGATATATTACGCAATGAGTGATTTTCAATTGTTTTTGTATCACGTCACTTTTGCCAAAGATTTTTTTACGAGACAATTATTATATACCAGAAGTAGATACTAATCGTTCAACTCCTCGACGACGAGAATCGTCTCGGGCGACGATCGAAAAAACAAATTCCATACCACCTATTCGCCTGTCCATTTACTTACTTATCGGCAATTTTTCTTGCAGATCGATGAAAAGAGTCCAAACAGTCGTTATCCATGGAACGAATACCAGCAAGGATTGGCCCTCGGTGCTTATTATTGGCTGCACTGGGTATTGCAGCTGCCGGGCGGGTTATTGGCTCGCAAATACGGCACCAAGTTAATTCTCGGACTGGGCAATGTCCTCGTCGCCTTCATTGGCTTCTTCATACCCCTTGCTGTCCACTACAGTCTCAATACTTTGATTATTCTAAGGGTTCTTCAGGGTTTAATAGCTGTGAGTTCGTCCCGGATAACAATTTGTTGATGTACATGTGCGTTCGTAAATTGCGATTATTTGGCCAATGATCCAAATGACGCTTAAAATTGATTTGGGTAAATGTCGCGGCAAGCAAACATAATAGACAGGTTATATATCTTAGAGCGGAGCTAGTTCATAAAATGTTTGATTATTAAATAACTAGAGCTTTTAAATGACTTTACCAAGTCTAGATTTAGATCTAGATGCGCAACGTTTTAAATGCACCTAACGCAAGCACTTAAACTGATTTTTTCCACCCATCTTCGCGGCATTAAATTAAATAATTAAATTAAATATGAGCTTGAGAATCTTTTTATTCTTGGCGCGATCGAGCATGTGAAATATTTAATATGACACTGTATTAGCCTATTAACATCACAGCTCACATTAAGCATTACACAATTATTTATTAAACTTTCTAGGAGTAAGAAAATCCCAAGCCTATATATATAGAGTGCGTGTTCGATACTTTACTTTAAAATCCTTCGAACAAATTAGGGAGTTTGCCATACACGCGCAGTACACGCAGCTGCAAATAAGTGCTCGCATGTTGAGCAAAGCGAATAATCTCTAAGGCCAAGTAATAAAACTAATGGGAGAGCGAGGGAAGAGGGCCGCGAAGGGAGGACGTCCGGCTCACCACGGAATTATAGAAATCCTCCCAAACACAAATAATCTCCCACTAATAGCAATAGGCGATTATCCTATTGGTTGGTGGCTACAATCGATGTACTTGTGTGCAGGGAATGGTGTGGCCGTCGATGCACGACATGACAGCCAAGTGGATACCAATAAACGAGCGCAGCAGATTTGTCAGCTCGTACTTAGGTGAGAGCCGAGGCTCGTGGCAGCGCTTTAAGCGGCCCGCTCCCGAGATCTATTCGCATCGATCGTTCGATCAGATTAGTTTATATCCGCAGGTAGTTCCGTGGGCGCGGCGATCACTTACCCCCTGTGCGCCGCCATCATCGCCGGCTATGGCTGGGAGGCCGTCTTCTACGTCACCTCAGTCGTTGGCATTGTGTGGTAAGTGTGGTGTAAGTAAGATCGCCAAGCGATCCAATTTAAGATCGATGGCCATTCGATTGAGAGAGAGAGAGAGAGAGTCCCCGACCTGCTTCATCTACCGTTAAATCTATCGCTCGCTACTCGATAACAGCAATATTTAGAACATTTTTTTATAGCGTTGGATATTGTGGGTAGAGTCGAGGGGGGGGGGAGTTGCGAAATGGTTGTAATGGTAGATTTTAATGAAATGCTTAATGAAATTGTTGGACGCTGATGATTGCAATGATATTAGTAAATGGAGTATCGAGGCTCGGTTTGTCGAGTATCTAAATGTCTTATCAAGCAAATATCAAGTTTCACAGCCCATCTCCGCTGAAATGTACTGGCAAATTAGGAGTTTTTTATTTTGCTTAAACCCTTTTTCTATCGATGTTATTAATTAATTAAATATATATATTTTGATTTGCTATTACGACCTTAAGACTTAGTCTGCTGCGTAAACTCTTATTCGTATCAGTTAATATTTCAAATTGACAAGCACTAAGCTTAAGTTTAAGAGCAAAGACTCTTGTTTTTAATATACTTTTTCCTCTTAATAGACCATCTCCATTACAGGTATTTTTTTTTTCCTTTTAGAATTAGAGTCGAATTACGCTATCCTCTTTAAACTATATATAATATTACGTGTTAATGTCGTGTTAATAATTAAGACGCTACGGAGCTATAATTTCAAACATTGAAGAACAATAAAAATTGTCTGAGATTTATAAATAGATAAATTATCCAAAAGTATTTATTCACTCGATACTTTATTTATAATAAGTTTTTAATTTAAACGAATGAAAGGGGAAATTGTTATATTATACAGTGTTTATAATATACGAAATAGCTCATTATTGTAATAATATACAATACAATAATATATAATAGCTCAATTGCAAATTCCATAAACCGCAATTAATTATAAAATTTTACGTGCAAATGGTTATAAACAATATAAATGATTTTAAATCTAATTAATCCGTCTTTGTAGTATTTTCTAATTAAAAGTCTATCAATCAAATATCAATGTACAATAAAGTTTAATTTTGTCTCCTAATGCGAGTGTTAAAATACCATTGCAAGTCCTGCGCTCGAATGATCAAATTTTCCAGTAATGTTGCTTATCCGACACCTAGGTACATCTTCTGGCTATGCCTGGTTTACGACTCGCCACACGTACACCCACGCATTTCCACCGAGGAAAAGGATTACATCCTGAAGAGCCTCGCGGAGAAAACGGAGGAGAGCGATGAGATAGCGATGCCGGGAAATCGGAAAGTGCCGTGGAAGGCAATTCTGACGTCCTTTCCATTCTGGGTGACTATTATGGCTCATTGGGGCGGCGTATGGGGTTTCATGACTTTGATGACGCAGGCGCCGTCATACTTCAATTATGTCCAAGGATGGAACATTAACGCGGTTAGATTTTATTTTCCGTTTTATGCTCAATAACATTCGTTTTAATTGGATGCAATAAGCTTATGACATTTGTTATCGCATCGGATGAGCGTCATTGTTTCTTATTACTTTGTTTTTTTTTTTTTTTTTTTTTTTTAAAAAAACGTAAAAGATTCGCTTAGAAAAGTAACTTCAGCAAGATAAAACAATGCCTCGGTAAGCATTAAAATTATTAACGACTGTGTGCGTATAGCATAAGAAAGATTTATACGAATTTTAAAGTAAGCTTTTCAAGAATTTTAGCAAAGAATGCTAAGATTACTTACTCTTACGAGAGATTAGGGGGGGGGGGATAGGAAAATTGAAATTGCATCGATTTATTTATCTTTGCGTTTTCAAAAAATAATATCAAATAATTTCAAAAAATCGAGAATTTCGACAGAGAGAGAGAGAGAGAGAGAGAGAGAGAGAGAGAGAGAGAGAGAAAGCCCAATAAAAGCTATTGCTGTAAGAAGATGGCAGGAAGAAAAGAGAAAAAGAAATTATTATCCACGCTGTTAATGCTTGAGAAGTGCAGTGTAAAATGAGACAGAGCTCGCGTACTATTTTAAATATCTTATATAAAAGAGTTGGAGCTTGAAAAATATTTAAAATCTGTACACTTTCGCGGTCAGTCAATATTCCATTAATCTGCGACAATTGTTGAAATCCCCTTCGTAGCATAAAATTCTCATCAAATTTCGCATTAATAAAGTCGAGCGCTTTTGCTTTGAAAGCTCCGAACCATAATTGCTCAAACTGCCAATTCCTTGAAACCCGACATTTCAAGGTCGAGCAAGTTCCCCTTCATACAATAACGGCAAACGATCCCAACTAGGTGCTGCACGCATCCCCCCCCCCCCTTAACCCCTTGCGTCGCTTGAAGCCAATCAATGCCAGTGTGCTTCGCCACCTAGTTTTATACGCCAATGGTCCTCCGATGGGCCCTAAATGACATCAAGTGCGAGTTTATTACGTCCCATTACATAATGCGTAATAGGCCTCGATCACGTGAAATAATAACGAGACCCATTGAAAACCATAGACCGGCGTGCTCTCGGGCTCGCCCCATCTCGCTCGCATGGCCTTCTCCTACCTCTTCTCCATGCTGAGTGACTGGCTACTCCGGACGAAGCGCTTGAGCCTCACTGGGGTGCGGAAGCTGGCGAACCTGGTGTGCGCGGGCGGCCAGTGCCTGCTGACGATCGGCTTGAGCCTGAGCGGCTGCGAGCCTGCGTACGCGGCCTTCTTCATGATCACGGGGACAGCTATAAACGGGGCCGTCTCCTCCGGGACGATACCCGCTTTCGTCGACCTCAGTCCCAATTACGCGAGCGTCCTCTTTGGGATCTGCAACCTCGTCACCACGCCCGCGGGCTTCCTCTCCTCGCTCGTCGTTGGCATCCTCACCAATAATAATGTAAGACTCTATTAAGTGGCCTTGGGGCCACAACTCGAACTCCCCCCAACACCCCCACTCCCGACCCCCCAAGGCCCGATTCACACGTACACGGGATTTGCGCTGAAATTCAACGGTCGCGGCCTGCCTTTTTTT